>CAUYSK010049753.1:0-14259 GCA_963575035.1 Avahi laniger | reverse complement strand
TAGAAAAAATATCTTAAGAATTATCAAATCTAGAAGACACCTATATACATATTTACCATACTAGCCTTTCAATTTTCAGTATTTTGAACGTTTTCATAATCAAAAGTTTTAAGACATTTGTTTCAAATGATTGCAAATTTGCTTTGTTTCAAAATAATACTTAAAGAATATAAGTATCATTTTTAATGATTCCAGACTTTAGATAGCTTTGCTATTTAATGAACCAACTAAGAGAAAGGAGGGGCCGGGCGCGGTGGCTCACGCCTGTAATCCTAGCACTCTGGGAGGCCGAGGCGGGCGGATTGTTTGAGCTCAGGAGTTCGAAATCAGCCTGAGCAAGAGCGAGACCCTGTCTCTACTAAAATTAGAAAGAAATCAATTGGACAACTAAAAATATATAGAAAAAATTAGCCGGGCATGGTGGCGCATGCCTGTAGTCCCAGCTACTAGGGAGGCTGAGTCAGGAGGATCACTTGAGCCCAGGAGTTTGAGGTTGCTGGGAGATAGGATGACGCCATGGCACTCTAGCCCATGCAAGAGAGTGAGACTCTGTCTCAAAAAAAAAAAAAAAAAAAAAAAAAAGAGGGAGAGGACCCAGACAGTGGTGTGCTGGTAAATGTTTAACAACCAGCTCTCTGGGAAAAGCCCTGATTTATAGCATTTATCAATTTCCACAGTATAAATATTCCTACCACGGCTGATTCCAAGTTACTAACATAATGTCTGAACACAGACAGATTTGGGAAGAGATAAGCACAATTGGTCTTTTGAGCCAGTAGGAGGCTTGTTCCAAACACCACTGAATCCAGATTATAAGACAGGAACACTTCAGCTGTAACAGGAGAGAAGGAGAGGATGGTTTTCAGAAAAAGGGGAAAGATTTGTTCGTTGTGAAGAGACACTGGCATTGGTTTTCAGAAAAAGAAACAAAGTCATGAGTGACCATGGGGGATGGAGGAGAAAGAGGTTTAAACACAGGAGAAAAAAAAAGGTGGTGGGGGGGGTTAATAGTATCTTCCTCAAAGTGTTCTTATAAAGGTTAATTATAATATATAAAATATTCAGCACAGTGCTTGATATACAAAATAACAACTAACTTATCACAAAGCATCTCCTACTATTATGTCCGAACCTGATCCAAAATCTAAAAGGTCATCTCATCTTTTTAAGAAGTCATTTGGTGGTTGCCTCTAAGGAGGGGAACCAAATGGCCAGGCAACTTGGGGACAGAGGCAGGAGGGAGAACTTTTACAACTTGGAGGCTCTCGAATTCTGAAAAATGGGAAAGTATTACTTCTTCAAAAAATAAATGAAATGAAATCTGAATAAATGTTAGGATATGAGTCTCTTGAAAAAAACTGCTCTCCCCTTAAGCCACTAACCTGACACGTATGCGGTAATGCATTCCGCTCTATCATTCCTAACATAAGAATTTAAAAATCAACAGCTGCAAACCATAAAGTAAATTCCAGATCAGTATGCCCAGCTGGCATGGTAGAAGCTGCCGTTTCACAGGCCAATGCATACATGGAGAAGTCACAATCTTGGCTGCTTCAGTCCCCATGACGAAATGCCCTTAAAGTCTTCACTCACCCGGATCGTCGCCTATCACTTGAAAATACATTCATTTAGCAAACCTTTACTGAACACCTTCTACGCACCGGGCCTAGGACTACAGAGATGAATATAACACTCTCTCTGACCTTCGGGAGCTCTAATTTGGCCTTCGAAGTCTCCTTTACCAGGAATTGATTGAATTATGGGCAGCTATCTTTAGGCTGAAATTACTACATATATATTCACACATACATGGTAGAAGCAATTCTTACTTAAATGAACCAATATTTTCTCACAAATTTGCTACAAAACAGATTTTGTTAAATGAATCCTAGTTTGAAACCACAGAGTTGTAGTCTTCTGGGGGAAAAGGTCCACAAAAAACAGGTAACCTGGACAACGATGCTTAGGTGATCAACAATGACCCCGTGCCGCCCACAGCAGGAGTCAAGAGGCAACTGCTGGAGGACTGTGCCCCTCCTGCAGGTCCCATCCATGATGGCAGTCAAGTGGGAGCCCCAGAACGCTGTGTTTCTGGCAAGATCACCCCTCCCGCCCCCCTCAGTACTCACACTCTCCACCGCTCCTGCTGATTTCATCTGCTCACCACAGGAAGCCTGGGACTCCAAGCCCACCCCTCACTGTGCACCAGCCTTGGGGGTTTCCTCACACACGCATGCAACAGTGCTCTGCTGCGGACTCAGACAACCCTCTGCAGGTCTCTGGAACACTCTCTGTCCTGTTATTCCGTGAATTCGACTCTCCTCAGTCCCTCTACATTCAACCTTGTCTCCTCCACTCAGGGAAACGGTGGGGCTGTCTAGGTGTCCCTCCATCAGCTGGGGCAATCACAGGGCTCGCTTTCTCTCAAGGATCGCCTTCTCCCCTGCATCACCTGTGCTCCAGTGTCTGGAAACCATATATATTTTATGTGATTTTTTTAAGTCGTTTAAGGAAAGAGGTTAAAATCTAGGCCCTGTTACTCCATCATGGGCAAAGGCAGAAGTATTTAAAAAAAAAAAAAAAAAAGAGTCTTGCTCTGTTGCCCAGGCTAGAGTGCAGTGGCATCATCCCAGCTCACTGCAACCTCAAACTCCTGGGCTCAAGTAACCCTCCTGCCTCAACCTCCTAAAGTACTGGAATTTTAGGCATGAGGCACTGCACCCGGCCAGTTCTGTACTTTCCATCCTAACTTAGTCACTTTCTTCCATGGTAACTCCCTTGACCTTGCCATTCACAATTACTGCAACCTCGCCATTATCCCAATTCCGAACATCCGCTCTCCAGCCGCCACCCCCTATCTTTTCAGATCACACCTGCTATACCCAGTTCCAACAGTCCTTTGCCCCACTGTCCACCCATCGCTCCTACCACCCTTGTGCCCTGCGCCCCCGCCCAATCTACCTTTAATTCATTCCACTGCCAATCATTCTTTTTTTTTTCTTTTTTGAGACAGAGTCTCACTATGTTGCCCAGGCTAGCGTGCCGTGGTGTCATCTTAGCTCACAGCAACCTCAAACTCCTGGGCTCAAGCGATCCTCCTGCCGCAGCCTCCCAAGTAGCTGGGACTACAGGCATGCGCCACCATGCCCGGCTGATTTTTTCTATATATTTTTAGTTGTCCAGCTAATTTTCTTTCTATTTTTAGTAGAGACGGTCTCACTCTTGCTCAGGCTGGTCTCGAACTCCTGAGCTTGAACGATGCTCCCGCCTCAGCCTCCCAGAGAGCTAGGATTACAGGCATGAGCCACCGCGCCTGGCCTGCCAATCAGACTCTCAACTCCCCTGCCCCTCTCTCTCTCACCTCATCTCATTCACTTGGTTAACCCATAACTCAAGTTAAATCCAACTCACTACCTAAGGAAGAGTACAAATTTTATATTTATCTTGTTCATTGTTTTCTATCTCACTAGAAAGAAAGCTCCATCAGGGCAGGGATTCTCATTGTTTTGTTTACTGTTATATTCCCAAAGCTTAAAATAGTCCCCAACACATGGAATATACTCATTAAATATTTATTGAGTGGATTAATTAATATAACCCAATGCTCAAAATAAGAATTCAAATGAAAACGCTAATAGTGAAGAGGTATCATCATATCTAGAACAAACGCAACCGTTTCTTGCTGCAGAAGAGGTTATCATTAAAAAAGAGACAGTGAAAGTATATATATTTTCATTCCTGTCTATTTTTTTTAACCTTTTTTAACCTCTCTTTTGTTAACTTAAAAGAAAGTTATGCAGGGTTCTGACAAGATGGCAAACTAGAGTGGGCTTCCAACACAGTCTTGGAGATTTCAGAGACAGGTTAACGAAACTGCCAAACTAACATAAAAGCTGTGAGCAAAATCTTAGGCAACAGAAGGCAGCCAGGCTTCACCTGGTGAGGAGAGGCCTTGGAGATGACAGGGCAGGGGAGAGGTGTCCTTAGGTGTGCCTTTCTCTCTCCCTGTTGCTCATCCTTTCTTTGTCCCCACTGCTCACAGCACTCACTCGCCCTGTTGGCTGGAACAGCAGCGTTAGGGTGGTATGCTGATGTCAGCTACAGGTATGAGCAACTGCAAAGCCCTTAGGGTACCTTCCTCTCCCTACGCACCTTGACGGCCAAAGTGTAAGGTGATCACAATGGGCAAAGGAAGCTCTTAGAGGCACAAGCAAGGGCCTACACTTGAGCTCAGGAGTCCAGGGACACATCCACAGACGACATGGCTGATGCCCCAGAGGAAAATGAACTCAGAGAAATATATGAACTTTGTTACGGGCACAACTGCTACAGACAAAAACAATAAATCAGACCATTTATATCAGCCAAAACCAAGTTAATGGATCAGTATGGGAAAGAATAAAGCAAGTATAGTAAATATCTTTCTAGAGATAAGGGATCATAAATGGAAAAATGAAGCAGGAACGAGAAGTTTTAAATAAAAACCAACTACCAGCCTGGGCAACATAGTGAGATCCCATCTCTTAAACACACACACACATACCAAAAAAAAAAAAAAAAAAAACTAGCCAGCCATGGTGGAGCACACCTGTAGTCCCAGCTATTTGGGAGGCTGAGGCAGGAGGATCACTTGAGTCCAGGAATTCAGAGCTGCAATGAGCTATGATCACACCACTGCACTCCAGCCTGGTCAGCAGAGTGAGACCCTATCTCTAAAATAAATAAATAAGAATCAACTAGAGTTAATGACATGAGAATTCTAAAAATGGAAATAACCCAGTAACTGGGCTAAATAGCTAAAGATTAGACTGAGGAATTCTCCCAAAAGACATGAGGAAGGGATTTAAAAAAATGGAAATTATGAAGAAACATTAAGAGATAGAGAACTGAAGTATCAATATATTTATATATGAGGCCCAGAGGAAGGGAGGGAACAAAAACGGGAGAAAATAGTTGAAGAACTAGTAACTGAAATTTCCCAGATTTAAAGATGTTTAAGACCTCAGATTGCAAAAAGTCATAGAAAGTGAACAAGACAGAAAAGGGGGGGGTGCCCCTAGCCTACAGAGGTATCGCCTCACTACCCTTTGCAGGCGTGCTTGTGTAGGGGAGTCTGAGCATGCGCGGATACATCACAGCTGAAAGGGCTGGGAGGGTCTTCTTCCTTGGGGACGCGGAACAAACTGTGCGGAGGAGTGCTTGTGTTTTCACCGTGACCCATCACATGAGGTCAGGTGGGGAATTTTCCACTTGCGCCATCATATCAGCGCTCAAAAAGTTTCAGATTATGGAGCATTTCTGATTTCTGGATTAGGGATGCTCAACCTGTACTATCTAAATAAGGTGCATAACAAGACAAAAAAGTAAATCCATAGTAATTCCAGAACTAAAAGTCTTTAAAAATAAAAGTACTCTGGAGGGTGGGGGGTGGGAGGAACGGGAAATATCAGCATCTAAGATACTTGTCTTTTCTGAGGGAGGAATATATACATTTAGAGGTTTAAAAAAAAAATCAGTAAGAACAAAAAAGTGTGGATATTATCAAACTAATTGTTAAAGACAACTGCCAGAAGAATAAAAATAGAAATGCATTCACTTTTAAACCAGGAGACTATCTGTATTATCCAATAGTAACAGGAAAAGAAGGCAAGCAAAAGTGAATGAAAAACTAGAAAGCCTGAATTAAAATGGTTAAATACTCAAAATATAGAAATATTCTATGATTGTTATAAATGGGTTGAGCTCACTGACATACTAAGAATGACTTTTTTTAAAAAAGATATAATATATATTCATTGTAGGGAAAATATCTGGAAAACAATTAGAATCTACAGAAACTAAAAATTATCCATAATCCCACCTCTCAGACATTTTTCTGTCAAAATGCATCTGGCATTACATAATTTTTCACACACACACACACACACACACACACACACACACACACACAAAAACCCTTTCTGGCCAGACGCGGTGGCTGACGCCTATAATCCTAGCACTCTGGGAGGCCGAGGTGGGTAGATCATTTGAGCTCAGTAGTTCGAGACCAGCCTGAGCAAGAGCGAGACCCCGTCTCTACCAAAAATAGAAAGAAATTATCTGGACAACTAAAAATATATACAGAGAAAAAATTAGCCAGGCACGGTGGCGCATGCCTGTAGTCCCAGCTACTTGGGAGGCTGAGGCAGGAGGATCACTTGAGCCCAGGAGTTTGAGGTTGCTGTGAGCTAGGCTGACGTCACGGCACTCACTCTAGCCCGGGCAACAGAGTGAGACTCTGTCTCAAAACAAAACAAAAAACAAAAAAAACCCTTTCTTTTTTTACTTAAGTCTTGAAGATCTTTCCACATCAATATAGAACCTTGTATTGATTTTTAGTTCCATCTATGTGCATCTAACAATAGTGGCTGCACAACAACGTACTTAATTCCTCCAGGTTAGATATTTCACTATCCGCACAGTGACACCGAGGGGAGGAGCTGCAGGCAAGAGTGAGGCAATTTCAGGAACCGGCGTCCCCCGCCTGTCTTCCCTATCAGACACACGATCACTGGCATGTCAAGGAGGCACAGAATAATTACTAATGAAGCCTGGCTGCGAACCAGGACCTCGTTTTGGTGCACATTCACTTACATCCCAGAAAGTTTAGTCGACCCTATAATTTAATCATGGTTTGGCATGGCAGCATAGACCAAAGTTGGTAAGTAAATGTTGCAAACAACAGAGGGAAAACAAGCTTGTGGCTCAAAAATAAGTGGGAAACAGATGGAAAATCTTTTCAATTAGAATAATATTTTTAAATGACTTTAAACTGGAAACACCCATTAAAAAGAGAATTTAGAACTTTGTCACTAGAGAACAGTATCAGGATTCCAACAATTTGACATGTAATCAAGTCTCTAATATGTCTAATAATCTAATACTATTCTGCCACAGAAACAACTGGCTCCATGGAGAATAACTGATTCTAGTCTTGAGGGGAATGAGGTGGGGGGGGAATCAAGATAGGATTAGAATATCTTGTTTCTGCCAGAAAGTCTTCAAAGGAGCCCCTTTAAATGAGGTCAAATGGCAATTCAACTGTTAATTCAGTAAAAATTCAGGAGTCTTAATGGTACTTAAAAGGGGAAAAATCTTAAGAGTTATAAGGGCAATTGGTGAAGAGGGCAAGCAGAGGTTACAATCCAGCCAGACTGGGCTAGCTGGACTTTGAGCCTTGACCTGGGGCTTTTTCATAATTCATCTATCTAGAGGGGCACCTTTCTCTGAATTCACACAAGATACTGTTTGTGCTAGAGATGGTCCTGGGTATAGGAATATGGTACACGTAAGTTTCCAACAGTATTTGTAGAAACTATTATATATCAACCAACCCAAATTACTACATATGAATCTTGGACAAAGTTCTACCAATGTAAATCAAACAGTAAAGATGCAGCCTGGCTAGGATCTATAGAATCCTGTCGCCTCCAAAGGAGCTAAGAGATTGTGGTCAAAAGTTGGATAAGCACAAATTACAAAAAGAGGTACTGGCTTAGACAATCCCATTACTATAAAGGGGCTTAGCCCAATGAAATAAGCCCAGCACAGTGGTTCAGACCTGTAATCCCAGCTCTTTGGGAGGCCAAGGCAGGAGGATCACTTGAGGCCAGAGTTTGAGACCAGCTTGGGCAATACAGTGAGATTCCATCTCTACAGAAAAAATAAAAAATATAGACAGGTGTAGTGGCGCATGCCTGCAGTCCCAGCTACTCAGGAGGTTGAGGCAGGAGGATCTCTTGAGCCCAGGAGTTTGAGGTTACAGTGAGCTACGACAGTGCCATTGCACTCCAGCCTGGGCTACAGAGCAAACTCTGGGCTACAGAGCATACTGCAGGTGTTCCATCAATGTTAGCTGTTATTATCAAGGTCACTGGTATCACTGATTGATATCGCCTTGCAAGACTACACACACCTTGAGAGCAAGGACAATGTCTTCTTTGTCTCTCTATGCCTACCATTTAGTGGACAGCATCAACAGACATGCAATAAATATTGCCTAAATTTAACTGAACTAGTCTAAAATTCTAACTATTAAGTTGTGGGTTTCAAGCTGTAATGCACGAAGAAAATCAACATGACAAACAGCAGGGGCAAAGATACAACAGGCCGATGGAAAACAAGACCTCGAGATTCTATACAGTCAAAAAATATTGTTTCTTGGAATAGTCTTTCCTTACTCTATGAATTTCTCAAGGTCCAAATTGTATAAAGGGAATTTCTATTGCAATTAGATGGCAATAGTTGATCTAAGTCTTGACCCTAGATCTAGAATTACGCAGATTTAACAGAATTTGAGATCCCCCCAATAAATGTAATCTAACAGTTTACTCTAGAATTAATTACTTCAACTTTTTCCAGTCACCAAAACTTGTTTCAGAATTAAAGTACAACACAGCCTTAACTCATTCAATACAAGCACCCTTTTTATTTTCCATTGCTCTTGCAAGTTTCCAGCAGTTGAGTCTCATTTGGGTTAATTACCAGTACTCCAGATGGAAATTTGTCCTGGTAGGTTGTTCCATTCACAGCCATTTAGAAAGCACTGCTTGCGTCAGACTCTGTTTTCTGCTTGGACAAAGGGGGCTGTTATTTCAAACCCCAATTTTTCTTGGCATCCTGCAGTCACACCTCACCGAGTGTACCCAGTGCCTGCCTTCTACTAATGACCTTTCAAAGCGAAATGCTTTATCTAACCCACCAGGTTAGCAGATTTACCTTACCTTCGAGTACAGATGAAGTCTATGCACGTTATAATTCTTTCAACAGACATCAAATGACTGCAGTAATAGCAACAATAATTCACAATTATTGAGGGCACTCTGTATACCAGACACTGTCTTTGTATATTTAGTATATTTAGTTACTCTAAGAACTCCATGAAGAAGAGACTATTGTTAAAGCCATTTTATAAACCACAAAACTAAGACTTGAAAGGTAACTAACATTTCCCAGGTTTCCATTCTCCCTTTAAAGGACTGGAGGAGATTAGTCAAAACAGTTTCCTATTATAGAAAAGGACCCTATGAACAATTATTCTCATTTTTTAAAATCAAAAAATTAAAGAGCAAAGATTATACAGCTAAGAGGTATATAGAACTAGAATTCAAGTCTAACAATCTATACTGTTGTTTATTTTCTTATGCTATGTATACAACTTAGAATTCCCTTCTACTCTCAGCTAAGAAATGAAAAATTTGCCTGAAAAGGCTCATTTATTTCATATTGTACGTTTTTTTATGTTTGAAAAAAAGATAGGAAAAGACAAGACAAGGAAGGAAAGCCTATGACGAACTTGCTCTACAAACATCTGAAATCACTGGAGAATATTCTAGAAAGGGTTCAATATTTAATCATTTCACTGTCACTCTAGCCAGTTTGCCACAGTCTATTGTTGTAGAGAAGAGTTTATCCAAACTATAGCATTGTTTTTATTAATAGATTATGGTTTACAATAAATCTTACCTCTTATTCCTCTTACAAAGTGTATACTTTATCCTTATCCACAATGAATCTCATTTGTCAGGGGTTTGATCACTCACATAGGCATGCAAGAAATTCTTAGACATTATCAATGATACTTTGGAAATTATAACACAATTACTCATACAGTGCTGGTGGGATGTTAACTACTACAACTTCCCTGGAGGGCAATTTGGCCAAATCTACCAGAACTGCAAATGCAAGTGTCCCCTGATTCAGCAATTATACTTCTAGGAATTTATCCTACAGGGAAACTTACACAGGTATAACATGATGTATAAACAAGGAAATTCTCTGTTGTACTCTTAATATTGTATACTTCTGGAAGGAACCAGGAGCTTGAGGTTGCACTGAGCTATGATGATGCCACTGCACTCTAGCCCAGGCGACCAAGCAAGACTTTGTCTCAAAAAAAAAAAAAAAAAATCACAACAATGGTTGCATCTAGGGAAGAATTTTCACTACATGCATTTTTGTGCTTTAAAAATGTTACACACTGTGGAAGTATTACCTATGCAAAAGAAAAAAAAATAAGAGGTTTATCAGTTGCTTTTTGCATTTTGTTTTTTTAAACTTATTAGTACCTGACAATCACACTTTGTAAGCTTTGCATTTAATTCTTGCACTATTTTTTATAACATACCCTTTCTTAAATAGCTTATTTTACTGTGCCAAAGGCCATGGAATGCGTTTATTAAGCAAAGATGAGGTACTCACATTGACACCTACCTTTCCTGCATATGTGCAAATATTTACTGGATATCTTCCAAGCACCAAGCATTGTGGTGGATATTAGAAATAAAAAGATATGCATTCTCTCTTTAAAGCTATGTCACAATTATTACTTTTTTCAAAATGCAAATAGACTTTCCCATTTACAAAAAAGTAATACAGGCTCACCATTTTTTAAAAAAAGGATAGAATATAAAACACAAGAAAATAAAAATCATGTTTAATCCTGCTACCAAGAGTGGTAACATTTAACATTTAACATTCACTGTTTATCTTTCCAAATTTTTTCATTTCACATATCCTTTAAAAAACAAAAATGGGGGTAATATTATATATATGATTTTGCAACATACGTTTTCCTCTTGAAGAATACATATGAACATTTTCCTATATTATAGTGTTGAAATGTTTTAAATCAAAATATTATAGGCCTGGCGCGGTGGCTCACGCCTGTAATCCTAGCACTCTGGGAGGCCGAGGCAGGCGGATCGTTTGAGCTCAGGAGTTCGAGACCACCCTGAGCAAGAGCAAGACCGTCTCTACTAAAAATAGAAAGAAATTAATTGGACAATTAAAAATATATAGAAAAAAAATTAGCTGGGCATGGTGGCACATGCCTGTAGTCCCAGCTACTTGGCAGACTGAGGCAGAAGGATCACTTGAGCCCAGGAGTCTGAGGTTGCTGTGAGCTAGGCTGACGCCATGGCACTCTAGCCTGGGCAACACAGTGACATTCTGTCTCAAAAAAAAAAAAAAAAAGTCAATATAATTCATCATATTAACAGAATAAAGGGGAAAAGTTACATAAAATCACCTCAATAAAAGGAAAGCTATTATAGCATTTGACAAAATTCAATACCTGGCCATGACTTTTTTATACTCGTTTATTAATAAAGGACATTACAAAGTTTAGAGCTGAACAGCCAGATGAACAGATGGATAGGGCAAGGCATGTGGGAAGGGGCAGGGAGCATCAGTGCCCTCTCCTGCACACCATCCCCCAGGCATCTTCACATGAACCCTGTCCTCCTGGGGTTTTATGGAGGCTCCATTACCCAGACATGATTGATTAAATCATTGCTGGTCATGATTTAAAAAACAAAAAGCAAGTGACTGATGCCTGGCCTGTAATTCTAGCACTTTGGGAGGAGTGCTTGAGGCCAGGAGTTTGAGATCAGCCTGAGAAAAATAGTGAGATCCCATCTCTACAAAAAGTAGAAAAAAATAGCCCCATGTGGTGGTGAATGCCCGCAGTCCCAGTTACTTGGGAGGTTGAGGCAGGAGGACAACTTGAGTCCAGGAGCTATGATTGTGCCACTGCACCATAGCCTGGGCAACAGGGCAAGACTCTGTCTCGAAACAAAACAAAAACACCATAAACACCTCTTAGCATATTTGGGAAAAGAAGGACTCTTTTGCAATCTTATGAAGGGTACCTATGCAAAATCTAAAGCAAATATCATATTTAATGGTGAAATACTGAACCCCCTCAACAGGCAAATAAGACAAGGATACTATCACTTTTAATCAGCACTATAGGGGAGGTCCTACCTAGGCAGTACATTTAGGGAAGAAAAAAAAAGCAGCATAAGATTTGGAAAGGAAAGAAATAAAACTGTCGTTATTTGCATATTGATATGTCTGTTCACAAAATAATCCAAAAGAATCTATATATAAACAATGAAAATTGCTAAGTGAATTTGTCAACATTGCTTAAGGGCTAATATACAAAAATCATCTGTACTTCTATGTATCAGTCACCAACAACTATTCAATAGAAATTTTAGAATAAAATCATTGATAATAGTATTAACAAACCAAATACTTAAGAATGAACTAGCACAATAAAACCTCTATACAGGAAACTAAAATTATTACTGAAAGAAATTAAAGACCACCCCAATAATGGAGGGCTATATGCCATGGTCAGAGATTTGGATTTTGTACAAGTATCAATTCTTCCTCAAATTGATCTATAGATTCAATACAATACAAATCAGAATTCCAGCAGGATTGTGTTTGTGGAAACTGACGCTAATTATAAAATTTAGATAAAAATGCAAAGATCCAAGGAAAGCTGAGACGGTCTTGAAGAAATAAAGTTTCTTCAAGAAACTAAAGAAATAAACAGATTCACAAATACATAAACAGAATCTTACACACTGCTGGTAGAAATGTAAACTGACACAATTACTTTGGAAAACTGTTTGGCATTGACTACAAAAACTGAACACAAGCATATCCTATGACCCTGCTATGCAAAGTGTGGTCCACCGTCAGTACAACCGGCAACCGGCATCCCCGCGAGCTCGTGCAGGGAATGCAGATGCTCAGGCTCCGCCCCGGAACTACTGAAGCAGGATCTGCCTTTTAACAAGACCCCCAGGTGACTGATGTGCACTTCACAGTTTCAGAAGCACCGCGCAGGACCCGGCAGTCCCACTTGCTGGTGCACTCATCAGAAATGCACACAGATGGCCACCAAAAGACATGTCATACAAGAATACACATAGTTTCAGAGTAACACTATATATGATGGCTAAAACCAGAAAACTACCCAAATGCTGAATAGAGTAAAATGTAGGAATAATCGCACAATGGAGTACCACTCAGAAATGAGAATGGGCACTCTACAACTACAACTCACAAATGTAATGCTGTGAAAGGAAACCACACCAAAAGAATATGCCTTGTATGTTTTCGTTTACATAAAGCACAAAAACAGGAAAAACTAATTAATCTTGTTAAAGTCAGGACCGTGGTGACCTAGGAGATATAGAAAGAACGAGGAGAGAATAATGGTCCTATTTTGTTGACATGCATAGTTTTAAATGGATGGGAAAACCCATCAAGCTGTATACTCATGTACTTTTTGTGTACTTTTCTGTAAATGTTACACTTCAATTAAAAAGTTCATTAAAAAAATACTGGTAGTTAGCCGGGAATGATGGTGCCTGCCTGTAATCCCAGCAACCAAGGAGGCTGAGGGAGGAGGATCGCTTGAGCCCAGGAGTTTGAGGTTGCTGTGAGCTAGACTGACACCACAGCACTCTAGCCTAGCCAAGAGAATGAGACTCTGTCTCAAAAAAAAAAAAAAAAAAATACCGGTAGTCCAGGCATGGTGGCTCACGCCTGTGATCCTAGCACTTTGGGAGGCCAAGTGAGAGGATCACTTGAGACCAGGAGTTTGAGACCAGCCTGAGCAATTTATAGAGACCCCAGTCTCAAAACAAAACAAAAAACAAAAGTATCGGAAGAAAATATACCAAAATCCTAAAAATTATCTCCAGGAGATTTACAATGACTTTTTGGATGCTACAGGATGACCAAAAAAATTAAAATGACTTATTTTGTTTACTCTTCTGAGTTTCCCATTTTATACTTTCTACCACTGTGAACACTAATTTAATAATTTTACATATTTTTGTGGAAGAAGAATGGGAAAATATCCCTAGCAGTAACCTCCCAAAGGTTTCAGAGAAACTTCTGAATAAGACTGGGGAATCATCCAAAAAATAAGTAAATTCTCTTTATAATTGAATAAAAACATTTTAATTCTAAAAGCTGATTTATGGTACCCACATACAAGACAAACTAAAATAATTTATTCTGTGAATTACCATAATGTTTTTGAGTTATTAAAAAGTTTCTAAAGGGAATATGACCTCAGCTAGCCTAGAGACAATGCAGACAACATTTCAATGCCTGAAGTTGAGCTTCATAGAGTTTTTAAAAATGTTTAACCAGAAGTATGTATTACTTCTATATTGTTCAACTATAGGTATACTTTTTTTTTTCTTTTTTTTTTTTTTTTGAGACAGAGTCTCACTCTTTTGCCCGGGCTAGAGTGCCATGGCGTCATCCTAGCTCACAGCAACCTCCAACTCCTGGGCTCAAGAAATCCTTCTGCCTCAGCCTCCCGAGTAGCTGGGACTACAGGCATGCGCCACCATGCCCAGCTAATTTTTTCTACATATTTTTAGTTGTCCGATTAATTTCTTTCTA
>CAUYSK010049752.1:0-38391 GCA_963575035.1 Avahi laniger | reverse complement strand
GGGCTTAAGTTTAATCCAGGAAGGTATAAGAGGTTCTAGATCACTGTTGTTTCTTATGATTAATATTTCATTGTATATATATACCAAATTTTAATAATCCACTCATGGATTGACGGGCACTTGGGTTGTTTCCACATCCTTACAATAGTGAATTGTGCTGCCATAAACATTCGGGTGCAGATGTCTTTATCATAGAATGTTTTGTGCTCTTTTGGGTAGATGCCTAATAGTGCTGTTGCTGGTTAGAATGGTATTTCTATTTTTAGCTCTCTGAGGTATCTCCAAATTCTTTTCCACAGAGGTTGCACTAATTTGCAGTCCCACCAGCAGTGTAAGAGTATTCCTGTCTCTCCACATTCTTGCCAGCATTTGTTGTTTCAGGATTTCTTGATAGAGGCCAATCTCACTGGGGTTAGGTGATATCTCATTGCGGTTTTGATTTGCATTTCCCTGTTTTTTCACATGTTTCTTGGCCATTATTCTGTCTTTTTTTGAAAAGTTTCTGTTCATGACCTTTGCCCACTTTTTGATAGGGTTGTTTGATTTTTTTTTTGCTAATTTTCCTGAGTTCTAAATAGATTCTAGTTATCAGCCCTTTATCGGATGTATAGCATGCGAAAATTTTCTCCCATTCTGTAAGTTGTCTGTTTGCTCTCATGACAGTTTCTTTGGCTGTGCAGAAGCTTTTTAATTTGATCAGATCCCATTTATTTATTTTTGTTGTTGCTGTGATTGCCTTAGGGATCTTCTTCATAAATTCTTTGCCTAGGCCAATGTCTGTAAGAGTTTTTCCAACATTTTCTTCTAGAATTCTAATAGTTTCACACCTTAGGTTTAAGTCTGTTACCCACTGTGAGTTGATTTTTGTGAGCGGTAAAAGGTGTGAATTCTGTTTCAGTCTTCTACATGTGGCTATCCAGTTTTCCCAGCACCATTTATTGAATAAGGATTCTTTTCCCCAGTGTATGTTTTTGTCTGCTTTGTCAAAGATTAGAGGGCTATATGAGGATGGTTTTATATCTGGGTTCTCAGTTCTGTTCTACTGGTCAAAGTCCCTGTTCTTGTGCAAGTACCAAGCTTTTTTCATTACTGTAGCCTTGTAGTATAGTTTGAAGTCTGGTAAATTGATACCTCCCATTTTATTTTTATTGCCTAGGATTGCTTTTGCTATATGGGGTCTTCTCTGGTTTCATACAAAGTGTAAAATTAATTTTTCTATATTTGTGAAAAATGATGTTGGTATTTTAATAGGGATTGCATTGAATCTGTAGATCACTTTGGGTAGTATAGACATTTTAGCAATGTTGATTCTGCTGACCCACGAGCATGGTATGGTTTTCCACCTGTTTACGCTGGACTAGAATTAGATGTATTTATGTGAACTCATTGTTTATTTAAGAACATTATATATGTATATTTATATATAAGTACATACATGTACAGGCATGTGTCTGAACACATACTAAAATTTATAACTCATCTGTGGTAATATAAGAAAACATCCCTATTCTCATGAAATACGTGCTGAAGTATTTAGGAGAAACCTCAAATGGTTACACCCTCGAATGGTTCTAAAAACATAATGATATATAATTTCTGTATTTAGAGAAAGACAAGAGTCTGCACATGATAAAACAAATGCAGTAAATTTTAGGAGAGTCTTATTTTTTGCAATTTACCTGTAAATTTCAACTTATTTCCAACTGAAAAGTTTAAAATTTATTTTGAAAAAAAGACAAATTAGTTTGAATGCTAGTCCACCACCTACTAATTGCGTAACCGAGGACTCATTGCTTGAGCTCCATTATCTTTGGTTTCTTCATTAGCAAAAACAAGAATATCACCTTTTCTTCCATTGAGGGTAAGATAATGTATGTCACATGACTCACAAAGTGCCTGGCCCTATATAGTATACATTCCATAAATGGCAACTTTTCTGTTCACATTTAAACATACTTGAGTTGTCTTTTACTTAACTGCTTTACTGGTAAATATCCTCTATTTCAAAGTAGTTTGAAAGCTCCAAGAGGGAAGAACGTAATTAGTTTTACAACTCCAGATGGTTGCCATGTAGTGGGCCCAGAAATGAGCCAAAATGAGGAGGGCAATCCAGTGCAGGGGTGGGGAATAACTTAGCTGGGGTGCCTTCGCTGTCCCTTGGCAAAATGGCATGTGTTAGATTTTTATCACTACATTGTCCCATTGGTTGGAGGAGAAGGCCAAAAAAAAGGGACAGCAGTTCAAGAAGCTATAGGTTGCTGATTAGCATTGACTCAACCCAGTCTCTGCCCCACCAAAAATCTTTGCATGGGGTTAAGAGCCATGTTCATCACAAGGATCTTTTTTGTCATAGTGAGGTTCACTTGTTCATTCAGAATGTGAGTTATAATTTGTGGGCCAAGATATTCTTTAAAATTTGAAATGAGTAGCTATGCTTCAGCAGTTAAATTCTCCCAGACCTAGCAGAAACAAATACCAGATGACAGTGAGCATCAACTCATCAACATACCACACTGATTTATGGGGGGGAAGGAGAGCGAGATCTATAATCCTGAAACACAACAAATATTCATTGGCATTAGCATTCAGAATATTCATGCGTTGCTGCTCTTTCATATTAAATATCTGCTTTTTAGCTTTTTTGGTGGGGGAGAGGTGTCCTTCGGAAAGTCACAACCCTATTGACTGATTGTCTGCATGCATGTGGAATGCCAATTCCCATTTTTGGAATTGAGTTTTGTCTTGACTTTCAAAGTTGGTTCACATATTTTGTTTTCTTTCTCCTCTTTCTCATCTTTGTGACTATCATTCAAGAGATACAAAATCATAAAACTTTACAACTAGAGAAAATTTAGGAGATTATCACATCTGTCTTCTTTTGAGGCTAGAGAGTCAACATGACCTCGTAAGGATTCATGGTTAGCGAATGTCATAAACACATCGAAAATCCAATGTCTCCTGCCCAGTGTTTGTTTTAGTATGATACATGGTTTAATCCCTTTTACACTAACCACTCAGTCGCTTGTAATTTGATTTAATTTTCAACATCTATTTGGCTGACCTTAAAAATCATTTTAGGCAAATTATTTTACACCATATAATTGAAAGAACTGTCAACTTCAAACTTCTCCCTTCAAATTTTTTTTTATAATGATCTGGAGCCAGCCAGCCAGAGAGATGATGCTGGTAATTATAAGGAAGATAAGCAAAGAGCACTTGAATCAGAAGCGTATTTAGCCTCGTGACATCTGGAAAGAGAACATTACTGTGCGGGCAAGGGTATTCAGTTCAAGTTTCTGAATAGAATTCTTTTTCAGAAACACCACAAAAACACTGTAGGTGGTCCGTAACATGTTGGATAATGACATAAAATAGGACAAAATTGTCCAGAACTAAAATGCATCTTAGATTATCCATAGCTATAATAGCCACTGTGTTTTTTATCTCTGTTACAATTATTTTACAAATAGAAGAAAACATAAAACATCCTTAAAAATCTCAAACCTGAGTTGCTTTAAGTCATGTCTTAGACATTCCAGTATGTCTTTAATTCATTAATTAACTGCATATGATTGAAGCAAGCATTCTGAACCAGATGTTAGTCTGGAAAGAGATGCTGTTGAGTGCCCTCATGGCACTTAGAGAAAAAACAGCAAGAAATTACAATCAAATCAGAAGACCACCACCATGGCTCTTTATAAATCTGATTTAATCACTATACCAGAGAACACACACACACACACACACACACACACACACACATAAACAAAATCAAAACCAAAACCAAAACAAGAAGAAGCAGATAAGTGTTACCAAAGAAGAGCCAAGGAAACGTGTCAGTATTGGAATACAGCCATTGTGTAGGAGTCTATAAGAGCTTGATGTCCCCACAGCAGCCCTCACAGCTGGCTTAGCTATTTGTACTTCTTAGAAGGGTTAAACATTCTCCAGCCTAAACTAGTGTGAAGTCATGGAGTTGAGGTTTAAAACTGGAAGGTACCTTAGAGATCTGACTTAGGCCAGCCCATCATTTTTCATTGAGTGGACTTAGCCGAATAATGTGACTTCTCCAAGACCACAATTGTGTTCAAGCTGCATATGTTAGTTCCACTTTATCCCAAACCTCAGTGGATTGGGAGGTGGTGGTGTTAGATACAGGTGATTCCACATGAGAAGACAACTGCCCAGCTGACATTTCTTAAGCCAGAGCCCAGCGTCCCCCAGGCTTTTTGCCTGTGGTGGTATCACATTTTGACCCAAGGTGAACTGAGACCTCAGAGTTACTCCCCTGTGAACACATAATAATATTTCAGTATAACCATTTACTCTTCAAAGGAGAAATCATTTTGAAAAATACCTCATTATGGGAAAAACAATCCAAAGTAAAATAACACAAGCGTAGGATTGAAATATTTCATATAAGGCTCAGAAATTATCCTGAAAGGACAACAAAGCTCACAATGGAAAACACATTTAAAAACTCCGTTGCATTTGATCTTCTAAGAATCATAACAACTCAATTCTTTTCTCCTTTACATACAGAATCACCTACTCCTAGATCACTTCCCCGTACAACTATTCTCCTGATGGGATTGATTTCCTCCCCTGAGCCCTGTGTATGTCTCTGCCACGGCACTCAGGGTACTGCACCAACACTGTCCCTTCATCTTTCTGCTGCCCTCACTAGACTGAACCCTCTCCACGTCTGGACAGACTGCAATTTCCACTGTAATTCCCATCAGCATTTCTGACAGTGCCTGGCACATGCTAGTACTCACTGGAACTTTTAAGGGAACTGAGATCATTTAAAACAGTTACAAGCATCTGCATACTCTTTTGACTCCTATTGTTGTTATACCTTGTAATGTAGGAAAAATCGTAATCAGGATTGTCAGGAAAAACTTCCCCTATTGTTTTAAAGCTGAAGATGAATCTATTTCTCTACCCTAAAAAATCAAAAAGAATATATTCTTACCTATATTTCCAGGTTAGAACTATTATTAAAATATTAGGAACATGGGCGCAGATGAGGAAGGATATTTCTTGGATAGTAAAATGGAATTCCCCAATCAGTTCTGCTGTAATTAATTTAGAATTTAAAGCTAAAAATCCAGACATTCATTGATGTGTTCAATAACTTGTGCTGGGATCCATTTTTTCAGTAATGCTTGTCTTTCCAAGGAGCATAGTTAATTTCTTCAGTACTCTGTAAATTATTACAGAAATCACAAATCTACTAAAAAATCAATACAACTAATTGTAAATTAATAGATTTCTAAGTGTGAAGGAGCGTGTAATAATGTAGATGAGTTCTCTAAAAAACGTGCCAGTTCCAGTATCAAGGGCTCAGGGCTCCAGCTGTTTCATGTGACATCTTCAAGTGTAAACATATTTTTTTCTTTCCCCCAACTATCTCCCTCTACCCCCTCACTTCCTACTGATTTAGTCTGCCACTGCCGCAAATAACATTTCCATTAGCCACCTACTGTTAAATCGCAGAGTAACGATGATAAAAAAAAAAAAAATTCCAGCATGCAAACAAACCAATAGAGAAGCAACTGGGATTACCGTCTGTCTCAAACATTTTTTATGGGGCCCACTGGTGTTCAAACTAAAGGAAAACAACATGTGAAGTTAAATAAACTGGACCTAATATAGGGAGCTCCAGAATGTGGGTTTATAACAAGGGCAGATCTGAATAGAATGTATTTGTAGTTCTGTATTTGATTCTTTACTATTGTATTTGTGTGTCCATGAATTTTAGAATGGGATTAGTTATTTTTATGTACATGCCACATCATTACCAATTCATTTTAGGCAATGATGGGCTTGTCAATAAAAAGACCAATAATTATCGTAATTATATTGAAGTCCTCAATGAGAAAGTGCCAAGGCCTTGTTGTATCCTGTGCACTTGGACGAATACAAAATGAAATGATGTAACTTTACATGTTTGGCACTTCATAATTTACAAAGTGCTTTTGGGTTAGATTTTCGTTTCATAGCAGAAAATTAGGGCAGATATTAATTATGTTCTACAGGTAAGAAAACAGGTTCAGAGAGGTTAAGAAACCTACTTGGAATCTACAGCTAGTTACTAGCAGGATGATTTGACAGAACTAGTTATGTATAGCAGTACTCTATTTCAGCACATGATGCGGTTCCAGAATTGTACTTGAAGTCTGATAGCTCAAAGTCAAGCTCCAGGTTTACATTATATAAGTGTAAATGGCACCAGGGTCAGCTGGTGGGAGGGGCTGGAGAACCTGCAAGGACGCCAGTCACCAGCAAAGGGGCTGGGCATGTAGGCCCAGACACTACATCTCCTGCAAGTCTTTCTTCTAGCTTTCAGGAACCTGTGAGATAGGTTTGTCCAAATCCTCCCTATTCTGTGGTTGAGGAGCTGGCTAGGTATGTAGAGCAGAGATGCAGGAAAGGTATCTGCAGTCCTGGCCATTGGGGAGGGTCAAAGGTTCAAAGCCTGGCTTCATCCCTTCTCCATGTACTTGTGATACTTGGTGACTTCTTCCCTTAAGACAATGTTGGTATATACGGAGACTGAGTGGGGAAATGGGACCTGGGAGGTGGGGGAAGAAAAGAGTTTATTTACTCAGCCTTAGGCTAAGAGGTTGGCTTTAGGTTACTTACTTCCTCTAGAACTGGTCATAGCCAACACTATGTAGCAGGGGAAACACTCTGGCCTCTTTGGCTGGAGTTTAGGCCTAAAGGAAGCTACAATATAATCAGAGTGTGGCCTACTGCATTTTCAGTTCATCAGTAATGAGCAGGCTTATAGGACTGATACACAATTTTAATTTAATGTAATTTAACCAAGTTATAAAGAATCTTCATATTACTGTTCTTTGACATTTATGGCCTGCAATCACATGAGTGGCATGTGCTTTTTAGGGCATAAACCTGATCTGAAATTTTTAAATATAATTCGGCTCAAGAAGAGAGTCAACTAAATCCTTTATTAACTTGAACCAGAGATCTATTCCAGCCCATCATCTCCCATTGAGTGGGCTCGAGGGATAACATGATTTCTCCAGGAAAATGCAATGGCTGACCAGGATAGCAGGAGACTAGATCTCCTGATGTGTTATTTCATTTATGCCGGTGGGTTTCAACCTTATCACACCCAGCACTCCTGTTTAATGTAAATATTTTCTAATTTTTTCTTTTGTGTCTTGAAATGTAATTCATAGATGATGTAACTTACATTCATATATTTATAAAACCAACCTACAATTTAATAAAATGAAGAAAAATATTTTAAAATGATATGGATTTCAATCTGTAATGCCTGGACACATCGTCACTGGAGGGCATAGTGACATCAGACAGTCACACTTGTATGTAGAATCTCTATAAAAGTGACATCTACAAATGCGGACTGATATACTTGGGCTGTGATGGCAATTTATATACCCCTTGGATTATCAGTGTTGATGAGATTTTCTGAATTAATGAACAAATCTTGGTAAAACACTGAAAAAAAAAAGTACCACTCCCCTTTGATATACAGTGCTTGAATTCCTAAAAGCTTCAATGTAGCTGAAAAACTTGCCAAAAATTATGTTTGAAACAGAGTTTGATTCTGCACTCAGATAATTATAAACCAGTTTTCACCTACTTAAATTGTCCAGTGGAACATTCAAAAGCCATGGAGGACCAATTCTTCACTGTGTGGAACTCTTCTGCACACTGGAAGATGTGTGGCATCTGTCCACTAAATGTCATAGGCCCGCCTCCCATCATTTTGACAATGAGAAACAGCGCCCCCACAAATTTCCAGAAATTTCTTTGGGAGGTGTCTTAGTCCATTTAGTGTTGCTGTAAAGGAATATCTGAGGTTGGGTAATGTATAAAGAAAAAAAGTTTATTTTGCTCACAATTCTGATGTCTGGAAAAGTTCACTGGGCATCTGCATCTGGCGAGAGCCCCAGGCCACTTCCACAAATGGCAGGAGGGAAAGGGAGCCGGCATGGCAGAGATCGCATGACCAGAGGGAAAGCAAGAGAGCGGAGGTGCCAAGATCTTGTTAACAACCAGGTCTCGTGGGAGCTAATAAGTGAGAACTCACTTATCTTCTCCCCATGGAGGGCATTAATCTATTCATGATTAATAGTAGGCACCTGCCCCCAGGCCACAAACATCTCCCATTAGGCTCCACCTCCAACACGGGGGACCCCGTGAGACTGAGCTCTCCCTCAATCCCGTCGAGTTGATGCCCGATATTAACCATCACAGGAGGTATCGGCGCTCTTAGGGAATCTCTGATCTAAGGTCACATTGCCTCCTACTGCTATAAGAACAGAAGAACATTCTAAGTAGAGGCTTTTGGAGAAAAGTTTTGACCTTCTTGGTACAAAGCTATTTTCTTTGTGAGATAGAGTGTGATCATAAATCACATATTCTGTCTTGCCCTTTTAAAATATGATGTGTGGGGGTGAAAATAATGGTGATGATGTAGACTCTGGGTTGGTTATGATACATATAGGATCTGATAGTTCTCTTATTTCTCAGATAAAAGAATATCCCCTCCTTATTCAGCCATCTCCCTCAAACACACATTTCAGCACACACACCTGGCATTTATACTTATGTGCCCTCATTTTTCAAAATTATTTTCTAGAGATATAATTTTTGTCTTCTTCATAGAACTTAAGTCCAGTAGGACATAGATCCAAACTCAGGCTTTGCCTGAAAATCCTGTCCCTAAGAGTAATTCTCTAGTTACATTCTATATCACATAGTTGGGTTGCAAAGGAACAGTCAAGAAATTAATATGTGGGCTGTTTGAATTACATTAACAAACGCACCTCTCTCTTTAATGCCATGTATTTCTGAACAAGAAATGGCAAAAATCAATAAATTCATATTTAACTTACAGAATGTCATAAAAATTTTTGTTGTGCCACAGAGCAAGAAAACATGCCTTCAGTCTGTTCTTTCCAATAAGAACGTTCTTCTTTGAATTGCAAGTTTACTGTGTATTTATCTGTATTACACAAAAGCCTGTGGCAATCCGTGAGAAGAATGCCTGCATCTTTGGTTTCACAGAAATTTGCATATCAAAAATATACAATGATGTAGTGATATATGGCATGGAAATGTATAGTTCAATGAGTATGGTATTTTTTGGCATTCTTCAATCAAATACTTAAAGCAATACTTTCCCTGAGTTCTAAATGTTTTCCAAAGAAATCCTCCACACTATCTTACATTTCTATTTTACATAAAGAGATAGAGAAATGTCATGATGTAATATTTTATTGTATAATAGCATTAAATTAGTCTCTTTCTTCTGGAGAGCTAAAAGCACTTTTCTGTTTCCTGTTTTTATCATTATATATAACAAGTTGGTGAAATGGGACAAGACAAGCATTATTCATATTTTATAAGTATGCAAACTGAAATACAAAGGCATTAAGTAGACAGGAGCAAAAGCCTGCAACAAAATATTTCAGGGAAGAGGGGACACAGCGGGCTGTGGGGTACTGGGATAGCTTGGGAGGGAAAGCCATGGGGTCCCAGCTGACCACCTTGAACCTGACTCATAGACCGGTTGGCTCAACCATGGCTCAGAGGGCCCGGGAGTATCAGCTTGACTTAATTGTACTCAGATACCTCACAGATTGGCATGCAG
Organism: Avahi laniger; assembly: GCA_963575035.1. Taxonomy (NCBI): domain Eukaryota; kingdom Metazoa; phylum Chordata; class Mammalia; order Primates; family Indriidae; genus Avahi; species Avahi laniger. Next base: position 28,739 of record CAUYSK010049752.1, on the reverse strand, counting down.
GCTTGTCTTGAGCAGTCATCATGGGATATTTTACTTTTCCTGGCAAGCAGTTTGAATGATAATACTTTAACTCAGGCAAATACTGAAATTATTGTCTTCCCTCCCACTCCCATCTCTTTCTTCTTGAAGTGAAAATAGAGCCGTATCAGGTTTCGTAGAAGAAAGTGCGTGTGTGTGTGTGTGCGCGCGCGCATGTTTGTGTGTGTGTGTGTTGGGGTAGGGGAACGAAATTAAGGTGTTGCCAACGGAAGGGACGGGAAGGGAAGCACACAATACCTGAGCCAGCTGAACTCACGGATGGCTGAACAGCCGCAGACATTATTTTCTCTTCACTTCAGTGTTCACAGAAAACACTCAGGCAGTGTGTGCCGACCGAGGGAAAGGGAGTGGGTTTGCCTATTGAATATTATCTGAATAACCATTTGGTGGCTGAGGTGCATTTCTTGAACTTCGATAAATTGATTTTTGTAGCAAAATCACAGTGATTATGCAAAATTAGTATTTTAAACTACACAATAAATAAGAATGAAATTCATCAATTTTTACATTTCCAGTGAGGAAAATGACAAGCAAAAGACCAATCATCCTGGGGCTAGCCTTTCAGTTTAACTTGGTATCTCCGACCCAGTGCAGAGCCACTTGACGACTTACACATTTGCCTCAGATAACTTCCTCCCTTCCAACATTAGGGAGAAAATCCCATCACAAAACAGAAGATTGAGAAGCATCAGTGATCTCCACAGAGAGGAGATATGACAAGCTATGGTCATGGTCTAGCACACAGGAACAATGGGTAGAGATTGTGAGCATACAGTCATACAATCAGATTAGAACACAAAAGTGGTGGCCTACCACACAAAGCACATGGCATCTGTGCCAAAGTTAGGGGCTTGGGAATCCACTGGGGAAGTGACAAAGTAGGAAAAAAATGAGATCTTTAGGTTATTGAAGAAAGACCCTTAATTAAGGAATTTCATGGGAATGTCAACATAAGTACTGCTAATCCATCCTTCTAAATATTTGCTGTCAAACTTGTAGCTGTTGTATTAAGGTGGCATTTTGGCAGGGAATAGGGGCTGGGATTCTACCCTTCCTTTGTTGTATAACCTCAGGCAAGTACCTTCATCCCCTTCCAGCTTGGTGTCTTCGTTTGCAAAAGGACTGAATTAAACTGAGGTGTTGTTTCATAATCTAAAATTCTGTGACATCTCAAAATAACCTAGAGTAATGCAAATGTCACTTTTTAATATCCAGCATTAAAAACAGCAAAAATAGCAAGGGCTGCTTACAGACATCCAGTTGGGCACATTCATTACAAAGCAGAGAAAATGCATCTGGTCTATTTCACAGAAATCATATCCTGAGGAAGAGAAATGTGTCAAAAGGTACCAGATTATGTGCCAAAATAGGAAATATTGTTCTAGTTGCAGGTGACCTTTCATAGTGAGATCATTCACTTGCTGGTTACGCTGTCATGGAACGTAAAGGTCATTGCCATGGGTGTGCCTCTGGGCACTTACTAATATATGCCTCTGATTTACCTCTCCCCCATAAAATACACTCTATAATAAGACACAGTCCCCCCATTCAATAGTCCGGTGGGAAACATATTTATCCTTGTAGTATACGCATATTGCGTTTAAAGATACGGGTGAGGGAGGGGGAGAGGAAGGACACTACAGTGAAAACTTTGTTACCTATACTTATTAGGGAAGAAGTCATTCTAGTAAGAGAATTTGCCAGACAGCTAGACATATAACTCTTTCTGTGACATAAGGTTACAACTTTGGAACAATTTAGATCTTTATGTAATCTACCAAATGTGGTATAGCTCTCTGCTTCCAGCAACAGAAAACACTGAGCAATATCTGACTGCATGTTGTGACTCTTAATTCTTTTATTTGGTCTTGAGGTCTCTCTTGAGAGTGACTGTAAGCCGAGATAGTAATTCTCTAGGAGACCCCCGACTGGAAAGGAAGGTTCAGTTCAGCTGTGTCAGGTGAGACACAATGAGGAGGTGAAACCGACAGGCATGGACAGAAGACGTTTATTGCTCACAAGTCTCAGAGAGGGGTGGTGATGGGAAACCGACGGGAAGTCCAGAGAGCTCCACCAGTGGGGGCGGGGGCAGGAAAGAGGACGGGTGGAAGATGGGAGACAGACCCAGTGGACTGTGACTGTCCTGTGCTAAGGCCCATGGATGTTATCCTGCAGCTCTCTCACGGGGTTGTGGATGGGCTGTTTTAAAGAAAACCTACCTGGAGCAGGAAGGGGGAGACTTATTCACAGGACTCTGTGTTGACCATTAGGTTGTATCGTGGTCAGCGGCTGTGAGATGTGATGGGTTTTCAGTCAGTGAGATGAGGAACAAGGGGGCCGAATCGCAACTACCCACAAGGAGGGGAAGTTTTAATGAGGACAGAGGTGACAGGGTTTGACTGGGTTTCAGATAACTTGTGTGAGACCTAAACATGGATGCCAAGGCAGCAGCTACATCAAATGCATTCATGACACTACTTCTTAGCGATTCGGGTTTATGATGTAAAATGTGGTTTAACAAATACACACCAAGTGCCTATGGCATCAGTGGCCTCTACGGACAGACTCAACCCTTGCTTTGCATGGGTTTGTGTTGTCCCTGGGTATGCCACGGGGACATGGCAGTTGAGCTTGGCTCAGGTCTACTACATCCCAGCCATGCCCCCGCCTGCCTCTCTCACACTACGGTACTAGTGAGCACATCTTCACAGTGGCATCATGTGGCCTGAGTGGTAACGGGGGAGGGGGAGGGCACTGAAACCTAAAAGGTTAAAAAGTGAAAAGCAAGTAGAGTGAGCTTCAGCCCAGCCCAGAAAGCATCTCTGCCTTTGGCTCGTTCTCCTGGGCCACCATGTACCCCTTTGTCACAGCCTGCCCACCTGCTGAACCCACTGCCTGCTGACAGCTGCCCCTCTCTTCTTCTCTCTCCTGCCTGTGGCCCCTCTATAGGTCTTCCATATGCCAGGGTATGTCTCCCACGCTCCTCACTTCCTGTAGAAGAAGGTTGGCCTTTAATAGCTATTATGACCCTTTCGTTCATATCATTCACTTAACACATATTTATTAATTGCTATTTATGTGCCAGGGATTCTTCTGGATATTGGGAACAACAACAATTAACAAGGCAAACAAAACTCTTTGCCTTGGCGGAACTGATGTTTGCTCTAGAGGAGACAGACAGTAAACAATCGCTGTGTGTAGTCTATGCTGTGACGGTGATGGCTGTGGTGGGAAATAAAGCAGAAAGGGGCAGAGTGTGCTGGATGGGGGAGGGGACAGATGGTAATTTTAAATATTTTTCCCTTTGATAAACCAACATGACAAGGCTCAACTTGAACTGAAGATATTTGCTCTAATAGGTATTCAGGGATTGTATCTTGGTCCCAAAGGAAGTTTTATGCAGGTATTTCCAGTGCCAGAAATTGGGGCTCCATAAAACCAAAATGTTGCTGAAGTAGTGGACAGGCCTGATCCTCTCTGGTCAATGGCTTTGGTCAAGGTCCATCTGTTGCCCTTGGCTGGCCACCAGCCTTGTCAACTTGACCTGAGAATCAGGGTTCTATCCCTGCATCACAGGTGGGACCTTGAGAGAGAATGTAAGGACCTGAGCACTTCATAAAGCCTCAGAAGGTACAGGAAGGTCTTGGATCATCTGCAGACAGGGATTTGCTAGGTGGTGCCGAAAATCAGACTCCTACAGGTTAAGGGAAGTCCAAGGCACCCCAAGTCTCCCCTGTGCTGGTATTGCAGAGAAATCTCTTCCTGTGCTCTATAAAAGTACATGTAATGTTTGTCAGGGACTAATTCGTTATGCATGATCAGCTATACTTAGGCCTCTACTTGGAGCTTTTCTGGTTCAAGTTTTTAGTCTTGGAGGCACCAAGTCATGGTGGGTCTGGTTCCCTGACAAAATAGGACAGGCCTGCGTGACTGGGAGCACTCGTTGAGGGGAGGGGTGTCTGCAGCAGGCCCAGCAGCAGTCTGGAGAAAGAGGAGGACACCTAGAGCAGTGTCCACAGTAAGACTCCCTAGAGCCAAACTCCTGGGTTAGATCCCCTGAACAGGCCCGGCAGGAGCCCTGGAGTATGGAGAGAGGGAAGCTGGGGAGGTCAGCTCATTACAAAGACATGAAAAAAACACCCTCAGTAAATAGTTGTTGAAAGATGAAGGAAACAGCTTTCTTCAGGAGGAGAGGCAGGCAAAGAAAGGAAAAGTCGAGCTGAAAACCAACAGGAACAGAGACATGAAATAATGTATGTGCGTATTTGTTTCCTACGACTAATTTCCTGGATAAATTACCACAAACTTGGTAGCACAAAACAACAGAAACTTATCCTCTCACAGTTAGGAGGCTGGAAGTCCAAAATCAAGGTTGGACTTCTGGAGTTGATTCCTTCTGGAGGATTTGAGGGAGAATCCATTCCATGCCTCTCTCCTTGTTTCTGGTGGCTTCAGTTGTCCTTGGCTTATGGACACATCACGCCAACCTCAACCTCCATCTTCACGTGGCTCTCCTCCTGTATCTGTGTCTGTGCATCTCAAAGCTCCTTTTTCCTTCTCTTATAAGTACACCAGTCATTGGATTTAGTACTCACCCTAAATATAGGATGACCTCATCTCAAGATCCTTAAGTATGTCTGTGAAATCCGTATTTCCAAATGAGGTGACATTCACAAATACCGGAGGTTAAGGCTTGGACATATTTTTGGGGAGGTCAATTCAACCCACTCCATTGAGATTAGTATCTAACAAGATAATCCCCAAGTATGTCTAATAAAAGTATGGGCCAAAAAGAGGCTCTTCCTATTGTCCATCTGTGTGCAACAATAACCTCTCTGCAAATGGTCAGATTTTAGAGTGTAAGCTATACACACCCATGTGCTGAGCACTTGAGTCTAAACTGCTGCATCCTTTTATAAAATAAACATAACATGTATGCCAAAGTTCCTATTTAGTAGGTGTGATGCTACAAGAGTACCCAAGTTATAAGCCAATCCTCATGGGTTACTGTTTTAAAAGTTTTAAAAGACAACTTTACCTCTTACACCATGGCTATTACTAGACATGTGGAGTAGAAGGAGGGAGGGAATCATGTGAGCCGATATATTTCACAGGATTGTATCTTCCAGAAGATAATTCATACTTAACATCATATGAATTGGCCTCCTGGTACTGTGTCTACTGAAGCATAATTTTTAAATATTTTTATCCTCATGAATAATGTTTTTAAGAAAAAATTGATGCATGTAAAACCATTCTCCTTTCATAAAACTGTATTTTAAAGGAGAAGGGGTATCAGATTAGGAACTAAAAGATATGGTTCTAGAATGGACTGCACTGCCAACCAGATGATCTTGGCAGGTTTCTCGCTAGATCTTGAGTGACCGACTATCCTTCATGAACCAGGGGAAAGCAAGCTGCCAAGATGTCTACCAGAGTCTACTCCAGAGTCACACCCTGGGCGACTGTGTCTCAGAGTCTGACCACAATAGCAATTCCAGGGACCAAACTCAAGTTTTCCCACAGAATGGAGGGATTTAGAAGGGGTGGAGAGGGAGAGCCCATAAGAAGTTTATAAGATTTAAATTTGAAAAACCTTTGGTAGCCTCTTCCAACTTTCTTTTCCTACATTGCTGCACAAACTTGCTACCCAACCGTCCTTGTCAAATCAGGCCCTCAGAGGGTCAGCACAACTGATGCTGGGAGAGAGTACAAGACAGAATAAAGTCACGGTTACCAGTAGATTCTCTGTACTGCAAGAGAAGAGAAACCTTTCATAGGGCTGTGCAAGGCAGGGTTTGAAAGGCCCTTGGGCCATCATACTCTTCTCAGCCCATTTCCTCCCTCGTCTGACCATGACCAGCATGGTAAGGTTCGAATGAGAAGAATGAGATGATTTTCTTCTGGGTAGAAAAGCAATTCATTGTCCTCTGACTTATCCCTTCATCTTCCGTTTAGCATTGCCAGTTTTCATGCCAAAATACGGTTGGAAGGAATTTTTCATTTAGGCAAATGCATTCCTGGGGCCTTAGGAAAGTACCTTTATAATACCAATCCTGGTATTAAGTCTTCAGAGTAAATGACATGGAACTTGACTGGAACTGTGAATGTGTATGAGTGTGTGTGTTGGGAGGAGGAAGAGGACAGGAAGAAAGATACATGGAATTCACAAAAATTGAATCCCACTTGCCTGGAACATGAATAATGCCTGGAAGATAGAAAGTCCAGTCACATGATCCTGGAACTCAATAGCTGACCCTCAACAACCAACAGAGATAATACCACCAACTCATCTTTGTCTCTGCTGTCCACCCCATCAGACAAAAAATAAATAATCAAGACTTATTGCAGACAATTCTATTTAAAGCCTTTGAATAAACCTCTAGGTCCCTTTTAGTTTGCAATTCAAGCAACCAGGAAAAGAATCTTATTGATGAAGGGATACAGTTCGGGGATTATCCAGATCCAAAGAAATTGGATTGTCTAGCAAAGCAAGCTTACCTGATCTGTAACAGCGCAAGTCTAACCAGTCCCTTAAGTAGGCTTCTCTGCAGGTTTCCTAGACTAGGCTTATTGGAGTGGCTCACCAGTAAGTCATCAAATAAGGATTTTCAGGCACTCTCCACAGGTAGAATTCTCCTAGGCCGAGGATGGCCTAAGAGTCTGCTTCATCTGTCAGGAAAGGGTTTGGGGAGATATTATTTCTGTAGACTTGGGAACAGGAATTGTTGATCTTCATTTTGCAATAATGAGGTAGGACTCTCTAGGAAAAAAAATTACACCTCAGTGGAATGGTTCAAACCTAAGTCAGCATGGCCTTTGAAATTTCCCCATGAAAGCATCAAGTGATATTATTAATAACCAGAGAGCAAAACTATCCTAAATAAAATATTATGGGAGTCAAATGTCTATATAAGAATTTAATTCACACTATATATTAAAGAAAGTTTGACAGTATCATATTATTTTTCACAAGTTGGAAATTGCCTAGGACCCTTCTCAGGTGTGCGTGCACACCCAAACATACACAGCTCTCCTAGGGACTAGTACTTCAAGCTCTCTAAGACACTTTAGCAATTGGGGATTTTTCAGTGGGAAAATTCGTGGCTGGTTAAGTTGAGTCATTTGTGAATAATAGTAGAGCTTCAAGCGAAGTAAAATTCTTTGTAATTCAAGAGGTGATTGAGTCTTCAATGAACCTACGCCTTGTGTTCATCTTCTAGGATTAAAGTAGGAGATTAATCTATATTAGGGAGTATGTGATGGGAAGGAGTGAATCAGTTATACTCATCACTAGTCTATGATAAGCAAAGCTTCAGTCTCTCAGCAACCTAGCCAGTTGTTTTGAAGACAATGGAAAGGAAACATTTTTTGATTAATACTGTCATTAAAAGATCAAAGAACTCTTATTACTGACAATAGTATTAAAAGTGTATTAATCAAAGGAAAAAAAGGTAATGCTTTTCATTTATTCAACTGATATTTATTAAGTACCTCCTTTGTGCTGACTACTCTATCAGATAATATACACTCAATGGAAATTAAAGTATAGATTCTACATTCGTGGAGTTTGTAGGGTAGTTGGAAAGATTGATGAATAAACAGACAATTTCAATGCAATGTGATTTAAGCTAAAGTTCTATCTTCCCCTGCCTGAGAACAGCCCACTACCCACAGGGGTAGGCCTTGACAGCCATATTAATATACGGGACTCTGTGTCCCCTGGTCATAGTGATTATTCCAGGGATGGGCACTTAATTTTAACTGGTCAATCAGAATATTCTTAATATCTTTTAGGATTGGGACTGAGAAATGAAACATTAGTGTGTCAGGGTGGGTTGTTTGAACTGGGGAAATAGGGGCTGGGGCCAGGGAAGTAGAGGTGGTTGGTATGAACTGTTTTTACTCTCAGAAAAGAGTATATGTATGGGTTTTTTTCCTCACACCAACCAATTGTCCAATACCAACTGGGTGTCCTATAATTCAATTTAATTCTAATGCTAACCCCACAGGTTAAGGGCCCAGTCGCACAAGGCTGCCCCCACTGCAGATGCCAATCCTGAGTATTGGATGCTCAGGGTAGCCACACTTCATCTGACTTGCTGCAATGTCTACGGTTCCCACAACCCCCTCCTCAGTTTTGATAATTTGCTAGAATCACCCACAGAACTCTGGAAGACACTTTACTTACTATTACCAGTTTATTATCAAGCATGCAACTCAGGAGTAGCCATATGAAAGAGATGCATGGGGCAAGGTGTGGGGCAAAGGTGAGGAAGTTCCCATGCACTCTCTGAGCATGGTATCTTCCCATCACCTTCATGTGTTCACCAGCCCTGCAGGTCTCTGAATCCCGTCGTTGTGGGTTTGCTATGGAGGCTTCATTATGTAGGCATGATCAAGTCAATCATTGGCCATTGGCAAATAACTCAATCTCCAGCCCCTCTCCCCTCCCCGGAGGTTGGAGGTGGGCATGGGTGGAAAGACGGGATGAAAGTTTCAACGTTTTAATCCCACTTGGTCTTTCTGGCAACCAACCCCCATCCTGATCCAATCCAGGGACCCCTCCCAGCAAGACTGGCCTCCTTAGAACAAAAGACATTCCTGTCACCCAAGAAATTCCAGAGGATTTAGGAGCTGTGTGCCAGGAACCCAGGGACAAAGACAAAACATTTATTTATCACGTCTGGCATAAAGATACCTAACAGAGAAATCTGGCCTTCAGAGAGAGAAGAGATGTAAGAGATCTAAGAGGAGAAATAGTAGCAAGTGATTGCAAGACTCCAAGAGAGGAGAGAAAGAGACCAAGCAATCAGTCATCCCATTTTCCAGAGCTTCCAGCCATCAAATTAGTTCCCACTTTTCTTGAGGCACAGTTGTTCAACCCAGCACATTTTTTTAAAATTTCTGTTTAGCCTTGCCTTGTTTAAAATGGGATTCTATTACTTCTTACCAAAAGTATCTGGACTAAGACACTTTCCTGTGGGAGTAAGAATATGATGTTATGGGATCACTTGGGAAGGAACTAGTTTAGTCTTGTGGGAACATGGAAGGATTCCCAAGGGCAGTACTGCTTGAGCTGTGTTCTAAAGGAGAGCTGAAATCAGCCAGAGAGCAGATGGTCTCAGGCAAAAGCACCAGCACCAGCAGAGCCCAGAGGCTAGATAGCATGGCACATTTTAGGAGCTGCAAAAGGTTTTCTGTGGGTGAAGCATAGGTAGGAGGCATGCATGTGTGTGGGAGGAGAATGTCAGTGTCAAGAGATGACTCTTCTAGATCATTGGCAGAATTCATTTCTTTGCAGCTGTAGGATTCATGGCAGCTTGGAGAGAGAGACAGAGAGAGAAGGGGCTGGGGAGAATAAAGGGAGTGATACCACCTTCACCATATTCTATTGGTTAGAAGCCAACCACCCTCAAGGAGAGACCATTAGACAAAGGCATGAACATTAGGCGTTGATGCCACCATAAAATGTGTTCCCCACAGCCACCCTACTGTATGTTACTACTTAGCTCAGTTGTCAATGAAAAGGTAGCTATATAGCATCCTCTCTGGCACAATCCATTGTTCTATTATGGAGGAACTTTGATCTTGGGAAAATTCTAGGAAGTGAAAAGTCTACCAGGAAAAATATTTCTGCTGTGTCCATAAATATTAATATCACATATTCTTATTTACGACAAATATTGTATCTGCCACATCATCTTGTGGTTAAAGGCAACATTATGATTCAGAAAGTGTATGATTAATTAAATTATGCTATAACATGTTTACAGGGTTTCCAAAAACAAATGCTCAGTCAACTTCTGCAACATATTTCTTCAATGTTTAGTGATTGAAACATCTTAAAGACTTTTTTCCTCCAACTTACTGTTGTGTATGTTATTTTCCTCTTCATTATACCTTATCTGTATAATTCCTGTTGAATACACAATATTACAGGCAATACCTACCTGTTTTTAGTGTGTTTAGTGTGATGCATAGCACACCGTCGGGGAGTTTAGGTCTCTAAAGCATGCCATCTGGTGATTCTGGGATATGTGTGGGAATAAACAGTGACTCTGCTGATTACCTACTTGGTATGTGCATTTAATTAAGTGCAAAAATTCCTACAGGCATGTGGTTAAAGGGGCTTTGGCAGATTTCCCCTCTAGAGGGTTTGGCTCTGTGTAGCTGGAACTCTCCCTGGCATTGGCATTCCAAGCGTGCCTACGTTTGTAAACAATAAGTAGTGGTTTAATATCGTGCAGACTTTCATCAGCTTAAATTTCAGTTTATAGCCTAAGCACTTTAATAACTCATACTGAAACAGAGTATGGTTTTTTTTAGGTATACTATATCTGTTCAATTCAGACAAGATTAACATTTATGAACAAAAAAGTGTGAACACCACAATATGAAAATATCAAACAACCTGTGTATGAGGTTTTATCCTTTAAGTAACTGTTTTTAGTTTTATTAGTTTGTATTACAAAGCAACTGAATATGAATGCTATTTTAAAATAAAAACCTACAAAAACAAAATAAACGAAACATTTTTTTATAAAATGTAGTCACAAAAGCATGGCACTTTGGAATTCAAGTTAAAATATTCCAAACTTAAGTTGAATGTGTGCGTGGGTGTGTGCATGCTCCCACACGTGTGCGTGTAGTATTTTTAACTGGGCACATTTACCTGTAGATGATATTGAATTTCATTTGAGGCAGTGCAGGGGGAGGGCTGGGGAATCAGAACCAGGAAGAAATCGCTTCCAAATCTGTCCTTTCCAAGCTCTCTGATTTGGGGAGAATTAATATTATATTTTCTGGGTCTCGGTTTAGCTCTAACAATGGGATTCCCTGAAAAGATGCAAAATAAAAGCAAATCTAAGTAAGACATGTTCAAATGTCTATTTGACTTGATCTTTAGAAACCAGGATGTCTGTGTGACTAAATGCTTTGTTTAACTTCAGTAAATTTTCATGATCAGCAAAGAGCAGGGAAGGGGATTGGGAGTGTGAGGAAAGCCCCCAAGCTGTGAGCAACCGAATAGGTCAGAGCGGTGGCTGGGGGAACACGACTTCTGCAATGTGCAGATATTGATCTGTTAGTTGTTGGCTAAGAGCTCCCTGTGGAAAAGCTGCAGCTGTAGCCATAGACTCCTAAGCATGGCATGTTAAGGAGCTTGCTAAGAGAATCCCCAATTAGACCAAAGAATAAAGAGACAGTGAGTTTATCTTTCTTTCTTTCTGATTACGGTCAGTTGGAGATAAAATCTTCTTGTCTTATAAAAAAGGGAGACATCATCATTGGAAATAGGGCAACTTAAAAAATGTACGTGATGCTTTGTATTATTCCTTATACTTCTTTTTATTGCTTCATCTTGCTTGAGAATATGAATCCCAGAACAGACACCTATAATGTTTTGTAGAAAGTTCAGGACATGAGAAACACTGTATGTGTTATAACATCATTTTATCTCTAAGTTTTCAGATGTCATCTTCGAATGCCAAATATTGTTACTTGGAAAATTGGTTGTTTTTTGCCCCTTACCTCCTGTCTCTTTCCTGTTCATTACCAGAAAAGTAGGAAATATAGTGTGTCTGCCCTTGTTGGTCCATGCCCTGACCTCGCACAACTCATTTCTTACACCTTGAGACCAGACTGTCACCACTATCCCCTTCTCAAAAGTCCCCCTCACAGCAGAAACCCACTGCTTCCGCCACAGTCATACTCTGGGTTCGCTCTGCAGATATGACTTTGAGAACAACTCCTCCTCCTCCTCCTGCTCCCCGGCTCCCAGGAAGCTGCAGCCCCTCCCAGCTGGCCTGCCTCTTTCAGCCTCCTGCTTCCCTCCCCAACCCCTCCTCCCAAATGTATATTAAGTTCCTAACTTTCCCAAGGGTCTCTCCTTCTCTCTGGCTGTACTCTGACCTTTCTCAATCCCAGCCTTTTTTTCAGAGCACTCAAAATCTCAGTCTCACCCTATCACCTGCACCCTTGACCGACCCTCTTTTCCAGTCCCCTGAATGAACCGCTGGTGCCTAAAATCCTACATAGCATCTGAACGTGTGTCATCCTCCGGGCACACTGGCTGAAACCCTGGTCTTTTCCTCTCTTTTCCCTGGCTTTCTGATTGTGTGGCAGCTGTGAGAATTTGCCTGGCTGACTCTGATGGGCCAAGGGCACTAGGGATGACCTTCGAGATGGTTGCCCAGGTCTGGCTGGGGCATGGGATTCCAAGGAGGCCACTTCCTGGGAGAGGATAAGGGCTTCCACCCAACCTCCCCCTCTTGCTAGCCCCCAGTCTCTCTTGGGTTCCTCATTGTACGCTTTCATGCCTCATCTCCCCTAAGAAACTCCTTGCACAATCAATCCAGTCTTAGCATCTGATTCTCAGAGAACTCAAATGAATACAAATTCCCCTCCAGAAGGACTATTGCCCTCCCTAGCAATGATTCTTAGAGCTACTTCCTTATTTCTTATCCACACATCTCTATTAGTTTCCTAGAGCTGCTGTAGCAAAGTTCCACAGACTGGGTGTCCTAAACAACAGACACTTATTGTGTCACAGTCCTAGCGGCTAGAAGTCCAAGATCAAGGTGTCAGCAGGGTTGATTTCTCCTGAGTGCTCTGAGGAAGAAGCTGTTGGTGTCCCTTTCTAGCTTCTGGTGGTAGCCGGCAGTCCTTGGCGTTCTTTGGCTTATAGATACATCACTAATCTCTGCGTCTGTCTTCACGCGGCATTCTCCTTGTGTGTGTTGGATACACCCTAACTAAGATACGTTCAATCCCTAAGATATGTTCCCCATTGTTGCCCATCAGTTCCATCCATACTCCTCAGTGGGTCACTGGACGCCCTCCCATGTTTAGTCCCAATCTCTCTCTCTGTCCAAATGTCCCACAACTCCAACTGACACGTCCTAGTCTAGTCAAGCCTGACTAGGCCCCCTGTCTAGAATGTTCCCTGACCTTTCCCACCTCTTTGCTCTTTATTGCCCCACTATTTCACCCTTGGGATTCCATTCTCTCCCCATGTCTCTGCCTGTCAAAGCCCAATTCCTCTTCCAGGCACACCGACGCTGCCTTGCTCGGGATACCCACAGCCAGAACCGACCTTTGTCTTCTCGGGATTCTGTAGTCCTGCCGCTTACCCCACACTGCCTGTGTTTCACTGCTTGTGTGTGCCTTACCTCCAGGGTGTACATTGTTTGAAAACTAGAACAATATCTTTTCAGATTTTTAACCCCCAAACGTTACTTACCCATATATACATCATATGATCACTTAAAACTTGTTTAAAGGGATGAAATACTGCCATGTAACAAAAAATAAAATATTATTTTTCAAGAATGGTGAATTCATTGGAACTGATGTCAGGGATATGGTAGAAAGTCCTACAGAAAAAGTAGGGAAATGCCCCAGAAGATGATGGATAAAAGTGACACTATGGAGAGGGATCGATAGGAGGTGGCCGTTGTGGACATGAAGGGAGGCAGTGAATGAGCAGTGGTGGCAGCGTGGACAGCAGCAGGGACGGAAGTCCCAACCTCTTCCTGGCTCTGCATGGCAGGAAGTGAGAAAACGCTCACCAACAAATGTGATTTCATTTCTAGAGTGCCTACTTGTGCCAGGCACATGGGTGCGCAAAAAGGAGAGTGAGACATGGTCACAGCTGTTGTCCTAGTTAGTGTACACAGTGAAATTGGCCAGGGTGCTAGTGGGAGGTGAGAACAGGAAGAAGTCAGCCTGGCATTCAAGGACCACTGAGCCATGGTCCCAGGCTGCTTTTTCAGCCTTCGTTCCCACTACTTTCTTGTAAGAGACTCCTAAGTTAACACTGGCTACCTGTTGGACCCTGTAGAGATTATCTGGTGGATCTCACTTTGCCTGTGCTCATATTGCATATGACCTCTTTCCAAAGTCTTTCCCCACTCTTAAGTAACTTTTCTCCATGAAATCCGTCTGGCCACCCTAACCCCAGGCAGCACACCTCTATAGAATTTAACTTGCACCTCTCTATCTCTCTACCATTTTGATATGTGTTTAGGCTGAGAGCTCCTTGGGGACGTCAATGTTGTTTTTGTGTGCATCTGATTTCCATACAATGCCTAGGATGATCTTTTATACACTGTAGGCATTCAATAAACATCTCTTGAATAAATTAATGAATGGAGCATCTAAGAATATTTCCATTTGATCTGTAGAGGTAACTTTTGTCGAGAAACCACTTCCTTATCTTTGTTTCTTAGTCACTTCCAACTATGTTTCATGTTCCATTATTTCTTTATAGATTCCTTCTCGACCTTCACGAGACTTAAAAATTTGGGGGAAAGACCAGTCTGCATTTTAAATATAAGAATACAACAAATGGACAAAATTATTTATGCACTGGAGACTATAGCAGCAATGAATTTTAAATACAATTTGATTTCTAGTGTATAGTTTCTGTGCTGTTTTTTCCTCTGTGTTTTATGGTATGTAGCTGAGGTTAACAGAGCTGGGGGATTTCACATCATAACTAATTAGCAACTGAAATTAGAAAGTTCATACAAATTATCAACATTCTACACTTTGAATAACCAGACAATTAAAAATATTTTGGATCACAGTTAACCTAAAATCATAAAGACCTACATTTCATGATCACTTACCTGAGACCTGAGGGCCCATAAGCTATTGTTATTGCTTCTTCCTAGAGAATTTTGTTATTCCACAAAGCATGGCTGAGTCTAAGTTTGTGAACTGGAGATGATTGAGCTGTGGTTTTAAGGGTGGGGGAAGGCATATCCTCCCTTTGGTAACCGATGTAGATTCCTTGCAAAGCACTCTCGATGCTTGATTTTCTGACCGTCTTTTGCTCTACTTAGAAAAACCAACAAAAGAGTGTTTTTATTCCTTTCAGATTCCTGTTAACATGTTCCTCCTTTTCCTTGCCTGTGGTTGTGTTACAGTGATTTAGGATGAAATTAGCTCACAGTTTTGCAACATGGTGCTGTCTTGTTGAAGACTTGCTCACTCCTCACAAAACTCCCTTCATGCCATAAATAAATTAAAACTCGGTTTTTTTCTAGAAACGTAATGATGTTCATTGAGAAAATACTGGCAAATACAGGCGCTAGGATAAGCTAAGAACTGCTGTAATTGCCTTTAAATGATAACATCTTAATCTCTGTATTACTTTCTTCTTTTCCTAGGTAAGTGGTGTTTTCTCTGCGTTGCTTCAGGGAGTGTTGATGTGTCTGGTAAGTGTTCATTTTGTCGTGGTACCTGGTATTGCTTCAGAGCTGCTTTTGAATTGCCTGTGAGAACCAAAAGGCAAATCAGAAAGCACAAGCGGACTTTGGAAATGCTTTCTATTGAGAATACTGGTGCGTGCTCAATCTTTTTTAGATTTATTTTCTCTAAGATCTTGCTTTGGAGTTATAACACACTTTATTCTCAAGTCTGGAAAAGGGCCCACGGGCTGATTAAGTGTTGATCAAAACTTGCCGTCCATAAATTCTTTTTATGTGGATTTTCTTTTCTTTTTTTCTTTTACTTTTTTCTGCCTTTATTGGAATTTTTAAAATGCTCTCCATTCAGATTTTGATGAAACCATAAAACTCCAGATAGAGGCATTTTGCTTAAGTTTTTGCTACTTATGAATGTTGTGCTACTCCAGTATTTAGGCTATATTGTTACCAAGAATTTCCATTAATCTTCCGGTTTCCTCCTCCTGTATCGCAGTGACTTCATCTGTGTGGTATTCATGATCCCTTGGTACTGGGCACAACGTGGTGATTAAGTCCTACTGCACAATAATATTTTTATTAAGATACCGAAATGAATATGTTCCTATCTTTCTAGTTATACTGACACGGATACATTATTTTATGGTTGTCTTTCTATAAGTTAGTGACTGAGAGTTGCTGTTTTTCTAGGTATGTTGTTGATGCCAAGATTTTTCCTTTAAAAGAATGGCCAAGAAGTATTTCAGAAGGGAAAATATTATCAAGAAAAAAAATCCCATGAGCTCTTTGATTTATAAATAAAATTTCATAGTCAAATATACACAACATATGATGGTTTTATTTTAGTTTTTATAAGAGTTGACTCTTCCACTTGATTGAACTTGACACAGAAAATGCTAGATCACAGTGTCTCTGGCATGAATGTAGGAAATTCAGTCTTCCTGTGTCTAACATGTACCATATTTGGTTTTCATATGTCATAGGGTTAGATTATTGGTCCTGTTAGAAGCAGTTGTTCCTTAAATGCGTTGGACGCGGTTTATCTATATTCTGTTATCCTCTTCTTCACTTTTCCCATCCAAAACATAGTGCCCTTACGTTAATTAATTAATTTATCTGAGATATATGTAGCTTGCTGCTTGAAGAGACTTTTATTTGAACATTTAGATCTATTTGGTTTTGGCGGAGGTTTTCTTTTTTGTTGCTTTTGATAATCTGACCTAAAAATGTTTTACTTGTGTTTATGTGTGTTTAATAGAACACATTTGAAGAAGAGTCCCCAGAGGTCAACTAAATTGCTCTTGAGACGTTCAAAAGACTATAGATGTTGCTTTAAATAACCCCCATGGGATTTTGACCCCATGCTGTTTTCAGTTCTGCAACAGAATTTTTCTATTAAAGATTCTGGATTTAAAAGATCAGAAAACAGGAGACAGAAAGATGGAGGGTGAAGAAGGTTAGATTTCAAACTTGCATAGGCTTTTCCCCAGACTTTGAAGCCTATCAGAGACCCACAGATATGTGAACCAAGACGTTATTTGAACAGCTTGCTTAACAACGGGCTGAATGGTGAGCCACATTTTAAATTGAGAAAGTCATCCCGTGCTGGGAGTTTTTTATTTTTTGCCTTTGACCTTATTGGATGCCATAAATGAAATATGGTGGTACAGGTTTGAAAAGGCCAGGGGCTACTTATTTATCCCACTCCCATGACAGGGAAAAACCAAGAGTGAACAAATGCAGTATGTTTAACTCTGTCTCCTTAATTCAGGCTGCAGTAATATAAGATGCTTTGGTTCCAATCTATAACCCCAGTTTGGTGAAAGACCTTCCTTTGCTATTTTTAAATTCTTTCACTTTATTCAGGTAAGCCATGCAGAAAGGTCAAATCTGGGGAGGTGGCTGAGTTTTATTTTCACCATAAAGAGAGCTTGAAAATACCTTATTTGAGATAAAGTCTATTCTTAACTTAGGTTTCATGATTTATATCATGCTAGTTCTACTATGAACATCTTCCACTTTGAAATCAGATGTACTTAGAGTTTCTACCAGTGAACTTATCTAAAATATCCTTATTTTTCTTATTAAAAAGTGGTAATCTAGCTATCTATAACATATAATAACCATGCTGGATTTCTACTGCTGGATAAAAGTAACTATATGATTATATGAGTGATGATTGTACAACATTCATTTCTAGAGCATTTGAAAATTCTTATATGGTACTATTAGCTAAATGATACTATGCTTCCTCAACATAAAATTTTCAATTATACTAGGTTCATTTTGTTATATCATATTTATTATGGAATCCAAATATGGTCAAATATATTGTAGATTGGATTGAATTATGAAAGTCATTGTAACTAGCTAGCAATTTCTTTGCTCTGGTGACTCGTGTTAGTACTGTGCTCATAATAAGAAGTATGATATATCATTTTCCTCGTGAAGCTATAGTATTGGGGAGAGGATAAAAAACATGCCAGCCCCTCCAAAAAAACAAACAGAGAACAATGCAAAATAGAGGGACACTGAAATTTGCACACAGTTAGTTGTGTAGAGAAAACATAGTTTATTTTCCTAGGACTGATCTGATCTTTTTGAATTCTCACCATAGCAGGTGGGGGAAATTCTGACTTGCTGATTAATATCTCAGTCTCTTCTCATTTAAACAGTCTTCTTCCATTGCAGAAAAAGTAGGCAAACTTTGACTCCCTGCAGGTCTGGCTAAGAAAGTCTCTGCTCTGTCTGCCCCGGCCACGGCCCGGCCTGCTGGTGTTGTGCTGGTTCACATGTCTGCACTGGTGGGGACCCGCTGAGCCCCATCCAGTGCGTGGCATTCAGACTGCTGCTATGAACTGTGGTTTTGCCTATTCTGCCTTGGCATGTCCTCCTGAGGTCTAGCTAAGTCACATTTGGCCCCAGCTGTTATGACCTCCCTGTAGCCAGGCTGCAGGGACAGTTTGTGGGCTGGAGAGTTCACAGCCAGCAGTCTTCTCGTCCTTCCTAAACAGGCACAGGGGAACTTCTGGCTGTCTTCCCAAAGCAGCACAGGCAGCTCAGGTCTGTTAGGGACCTTACATTCCCTCTCTGCATCTAACCATTTGGACCTCTTAGATTGTTCCAGGTACCCTTTGAAACGGTCTCTCCCCCAAAACCCAAACAGGAAGTAGGCCTAACGCCCCTGTACCCTCAGCATGCCTCTTGGCCAGCAAGCACTCCTGCCTGCTGGGATTTTGAAATACAGAGGGGAGGTAAAGATCTCTTTCTGTTTCCCTTATCTCCGCATCTTTCTCTTCCCACAGTCCTTCTGGAAGGGTGCTCTACTTTCTTTACCTGGTACCCTGAGATCTCTCTACTCCTGGCATATAATAAATTCTAAGATCTAGGAGCCAGGCTTGGCTTGCAATATGTTAAACAAGAGCAAATAAGATTTTAAAAAATCCTTTCCTCTCTCAATCCAGACCTTCACGACTTTTGACTCAACTTCGAGATTCTGTTTGGACATTAAAGGCTGAATATCGACCCTTTCTTTTCTCCCTCCCTCCCTTCCTTGCTTCCTTTCTTTTATTTCTACAAATGCAGTCCTAATGCCCTCTCTACACCAGGCAGGTTGATGCCTTGGGCTCACAAATAAGCAACTCTTGTACACAGAAATGCCAAAGAAGAAAGCAAATTAAAATGCATCTGCCACACTGTGGCCCCCTCCGGGAGACTGGTGTGCATTCAGGGGATTGTGTTTTGATCAGCAAAGGAGATACTGCATGGTGTTTATTATATTTGGTGGCTTATTTTGGAGGCATAGAGAAAGCTGGGACGAGAACGAAGGGGAATTTGAATGATTGGCCACAGGGTTCAATCATATAGAACCACATTCCCAAAGTGATTTTGGCAAAACAGTAGTTTGATAAGATGGTCTGAGACATACAGAACCAATCTATTTGGGGTCACTGCATACCGTATGTCTCCTTAGAGACTCACAGTGTATGTTAGTATATTAATATTTCAGATAATTCCCACCTTATAGGAATATATATAGCACCATTTAACTCATGTGGGCCATGTTCATGTAACACCTGTTTACAATCCAGAAAACTCTTTTTGAGAACTGTTGGTAGGGTAATGATGAAGCTGAGAATCGTTTTTGGAGAAAACTAAAAAAAGGAAGGTAGAGCTTTAGGAACTTCATTGAATTTTTATTGAGGACTTGCTATGTACAAAGCACACTGTGATTAATCAGTCCAAAAAGATGAGCATCAAATCAATTCTTGAGAATTGAGAATTTCTCAAAATTGCTATCTTTTTGAGTAAATGTTAAACAATACGTAATTTCAAAGTTCCAAATCAATATGATTTTAAGATAATTCTGTATATAAATAGAAACATACAACATAAATGTAATAGTAATTATTTGCTTTATCTAAAGCCATGTTAAAAATTGAAAAAAGTCATGCATAGTAGCTTTACAATTGTTCAACTGTCAAAAAGATAATAAAAATCATTCATAATTTTTTAAAAACTGGAAGTATAAAATGTCAGCTATTTACAATTTACTATATAGTACAAATAAAATAATCTGCTTTTATTTGACATATCAAGATAATTAAAGAAATTACCAATCTTCCCCAAAGTAATTGTTTATAGTGAATGATTACTGTATTTCCTTTGTTGGGTAGGCCTGATACATTAATAGTAATAGATATTAATTATATATTAATGGTGATGGATAGCAACACTTTGAACATATAACATCAAGGTATTCCAAGATATTTTTTCACAGTAATATTATTTAAACTAAGCCTTTTTAGTGATCTTTGAAAGGACCTATATGAAATAAATCTTGGAGAGGACAGTTCACTTTATAATGAATTATTCCCTTTTTTAATTGAAAATGTTACAACTTTCTATGTTAATCATGATATAATGCCTCAGAGGACTTTTTAAATTATATTTTTTATGACTTGACCAATTTTATGTTTTAATTGTTAATTTCTTTCTCCTGCCTTCATATAGTATTCCTTTTTAATGTGCTTTTATCTTCACTAAGTCCTCCAGCATATTTAAATCATCCTATGGTTGATGTCAGCAGTATCGAGGGCCGAGATCTTCAAATTCATCTGATTCCAGTTTACTTTATTCATCAATAATTGCTTTGTCTTCTGTTTAAAAATATAGCACATTTTGAAAAATAATTATGTATCCTTAGATCTTTATAAAACATGGGAGTCCACTGTGAATCTTTGCTTTACCAAAGGTTGTTTATTCAGCTACAACTCCCTTTGTTTTTTGGTTTTTTTCTTTCTCTCTTCCTTTAGCTATTTCTGCTATTCAACTATCAGGAAAAATAGATGGATATGAAACTTGAAGACAAAGGTTTGTAGGAAAAGACTAAAAGGATCATGAAATGTCAGGGCTCAAGAGTGACTGAGAGAACATCCAGCCTAGCGTTCTATTTACATCAGCCCTGTTTGGGCTCCCAATCCAGTTCTCTTCCTAGTGCATCAAATTTCATATCAAATTTCAAAAAACTATGCTTTTGAATGCTATTGGGTGATTATCTATGGTAATCTCCAGTTCTGCTTATTTTCTGATTATGTTAAAATCAGCCAAAACATAGATAGAGTTCCACTTGTGCCCAACATCATAATATTCCTTTAGTTAGTAACCCAATTATATGTTGTAGGTAAACATACTTGTTTTTATTTAAAATGTAAGTATTTATATGCATAAAGTCTAAATTTCTTAAAATATTATTCCAAATAACATATCCAATGGTTTATTTGTCTATGCCATGAATACATCTCTGAGCACCCAATTTTAAGTGCAATACATTCTGCTAATTGATATACCAAGGAATGGCCTATGCTTGTGAAGAAGTTTGAACTTCATATTGCAGTAAATAATAGCCATTTGCTAGAAAAATTTAAAATTATCTAAATTTTTACCATAGAAAAAGCTAAAAGAAATCCTAAGTATATTTTTATAGATAAACCATTTCAGAAATTTCACAGATAAAATAGCTTAACGCCAGCTTGTTGACAGGATTAAAAGAGATACCTCAGAGTGGGCCAGAATATAGCTTTTTACCAATGTAATTTACATGATAAGTTGAAAGTGTATATGTAGTCAATTTTTTTCCTTTATTTTCACTCAAGTATTTTTATTCAGTAAATAAAGTAATTGTTTTAAGTTTGGAGTATATTGAATTATATTTAATAAGTGCAATAGTCTGTATTCCTGCAATTAAATTTAGAAAGAGAAGTGTGAAAGTGATCAAAGACTATTTTAGGATACCAGACTGAAAAACAGCAACTTGATGAGATACAGCTATAGTCTGCATGATAACATTTCAGTCAGCGATGGACCACGTATAGGATGTTGGTTCCATAAGATTACTGTGGAGCCAAAATATTCTTATTGTCTAGTGACATGGTAGCTGTGATAACATCATGCACAATTACTCTATTGTTTATAAATGTAGTGTAGCCTAAGTGTACAGTGTTTATAAAGCCTGTGTTAGTACACAGTAATGTCCTAGGACTTCATATTCACTCACCACTCACTCACTGACTCACCCAGAGCAACTTCCAATCTTGCAAGCTCCATTCATGGTAAATGCCCTATACAGGTGGGCCATTTTTTATCTTTCATACTGTATTTTTACTGTACCTTTTCTATGTTTAGATACACAAATACTTACCACTGTTTTATATTTGCCTACAGTATTCAGTACAGTAACACTAATGTACAGCTTTATAGCTTAGGAGCAACAGGCTATACCAGGCAGCCTAGATGTGTAGTAGCTATACGATCTACGATCTAGGTTTGTGTAAGTACACTCTATGATGTTCGCACAATGACAAAATCACCTAACGCATTTTTCAGAACATATCCCAGTCGTTAAGCGACACATGTATTTGATACTATCTTCATTTCAGATAGTTCAGTTTGGTCGATTAGCCATGAGTTTTTCCGTTTATGGAGAGGATTTCATGAAATTCTAGAATTATTTAATTGAACTCTTATGATAAATTCTATAACTTTGTATAACACCGACTAAATTGATTGGGAGTATAAAATATTGCAGAGATTGTTGTAATTCCATAATGCCTTATTTTAGTAATGACATTTAATTCCTCTTGTTTGAAATGAACGGAGTAAGTTAGAAGTGACTTTATCCTGTTAAATTATAGGTCTTAATTTTGATTGCAATTCACCTGAGAGCACTTAGCTGAAGTATTTACCTGCATTAGTTTATATTATTCACACCCAACTGTAATGGATTAAAAGTCTACATTTTTTCATAAAAACAATTAAATCATCTCTAAGCATTTTATTACTTGCTGATAATATTTCAAGGTAATTGTATATTTCATTTTGCTGTCTTGATAAACTCTAAAGCCTAATGCTTTTGTTTAATATAAAAATTAAGGTTTCCAAATCACCATAGTGATTGTTTCCTATGGAAGAATGCATTACCTTGCAGATTTTAAATTGCTCAAGGGTACAAAGAAATATTAAAAAATAATTTCATAGATCATAACAAACCCAATGTTTTATGCTGTTTTTTTGCAAAATATAAAATTAATTTGAGCAGCTAAGTCTATTAACATCAAAGAGTAAATCTATTTAAGTGAAAAATTATTTTCACATGTAAGCCTTTTTTATGAAACAACTTTATGAAAAAGTATTATTGGAAATTTTTTCTGACATATTGAATCATTTACCTTATTTGATATGTTTTCTTGGAAAGCAAATGCATTTTCTTTATTATATCGCTCTTAGGAGATATTAAAAAGTCATGTATAATGATTTTGTTTTACAATCAGTGATATAGCATTTTTACAGTCATCTTTGAGAATTTTGTTCTGGATGCTTCTGCATCAATAAGAAAATTCTAGACATAAATATCCCTCAATTAAACTGATGGCACAAATTTCTCACAGCAAGGCACTGTTTCACTTCTACAGTCAAACTTATTTAATTTTTCAACCACATGCATCAACTCCTTCAATTCCCATACTCCAGGTTTTTTTCCCCTGTCCAACTATATTAAGGCAGGACAGGGAGTTTATCTTTACCTACCTCTGAGCTCCTCCTTCTTGACCCATATTACAAGAGGATTCAACTACATTTGATATACAAAGAGGTGATTCAATCGCATTTGGTATACAAAGTGCAGAGAACTTTAATGACCAAGATAAATTAAAAGTATCATCATTATCTGTCATTTAATCAATTATTAAGTGCCACCATCATGCAGTTCACAGATAATATTGTCCAACTGTGCATATTTTAATTGAAAAAGGAAAATATGTGCTTTGCTCTGTCACAAAGGATGAGAAAATTTTAGTGAAAAATGCGTGTACAAACACTTCAGATAAAACTGAAAGAACCTCAGGCTGCTCCTTTTATACTTGAATTTTTGCTTGCTTGATTTTAACAAGTTTTGTGGGTTTTCACAATGCAAAATTCAGAAGAAAGATTCTTTTTAAGAAGTTGAGAGAAAAGTTGAATCCCACTTGAATGCTAGGAGAAGACTTGTAGCTCAGCCTCTCCTCTCTCCTTTCTCCTTTCGTCTGCCACTTCACTGGAAGCATTCCTGGCTATCCTAGAAATGGGAAAATGGCCAAGTCCTTTGCATTGACTCTCCAGCACGACTTTTCTTTTCCTGTGACCCATGAGTTTCTAGAAAAGTCTGGGCCACTCAGCATCTTTCAGATTGAAGAGAGATTTGACAATCCTTAAATACCACACCAGAATCTTTGTGAGTTTCTGAGGAAGACAAAGCACAGACCTTTCCCTGGAGCTTAACCTGGAGAGATTTCTCCTGTCTGTAACCTTCAAAGCATATTTTGTGTCTTTGTGGAAGTGTGGAGGAGAGAAGGCCAAGTTTTTCTTCCCTTCTTTCTGCTACAATGCAAACTCATTCACAAAGCATGCCCTACTCTTTATTCCTTTACAAGGGCAGACATGGTGGACGTGTTCCAAATCAGGGGCGGTGTGACTGTATGTTCGGGCATTGCCTCTCTTCTGCTACTGAACCAAGGAATAGCAAGTTTAATCTAATTGAATTCCACTGCAGTGGTCTGTTTATGTTTTGCCCAAGGAATATTCCTGCTGCTTAAGTTTGGTGTTTGGAGTGTATCATGAATAGTGCTATATGTGATGAATACTGCTAAGGATACAAATCCTTAAAGTCTTTGTGCAGTGGGTATTCAAAAAGTGTTATTCACAAACATATTAAATATCAAGAATTCTAGAATTAATACACTATGTTTGAGGAGTTTTGTTCATCAAACAATAAAATTCTCAGTAGCTGGGACTTCGCCATGATAGATGGCTGCCTCCGTATTGACAAAAATTTCAAAAACAACCCAGGTGATGTTAAAATTTGTGAGCTTTCCTTTAGACCTAGGACAAAAACCAAAGCATAACTACTCAGGTACAGTCATTAGTAAAAACTATCCAGCATTCACATAAACTTACTTATTGAAGAGTTTAGTGCTAAACCACATTATTTAGGGAAAAAGCCCATAACATACTAGATAAATTAATGATTCAATTAGGAATTAAATTAGAGTGGCTGCAGTTATGACTTGTAAAGTTATGAAATCTATATTAAACATGAAAAAGTTTATCTAAATCCAACTAGTTGGTTGAGTTATGTGAAAATGCCAATATTCAACTGGTTTTGATCTGCAAAAATGGAGATTTTATATAGTTTAACCGAATAGCCAGTAGTTATATTGAGCAGTACTGTTCTAGTTGAATTTTAATTTACTGTAGTAACTATCATCTAAATCTGAAAGAGTAATGATTGCCACACTGTGATTTTATTAATAGTAACTAAACATATCCTTTATATTTTCTTCTTGGAAAAAAGATGGCATCAAAAACAATGTTTTCAATGCCTGGCTCCCTTCTAATTATGCCTTAACTCCAAACTCCCAGATCTAGAGTGTTAGTTTACCATTTTGGAAAAATCTAAGGGAGAACTAAAGGCCTTCTGAAGTTTATGTATTTTACAGACAGCTCCTTGAATACACTGTAACATAAAAATGTGACCCCAATATTTAAAACTGAATAATTGCCTATGTTGAAAGATAAAGACGAAGTTCCCCTAATTATTAAGTAATTGCATTTCCCCTCAATGCCTTGGGCAGAAGCAGCTCTGGTTTTTGAGCAGATGAAATTCCTGTTTTACTGTCAGGATGCAGTGATGTAACCAAGACTTGTTAGCCTGTAAATCTGTAACCTGAACCAGAGCATTTGAAGGCAAAAAGAGTTTTGCAATGTACTGCATAGCTAACTTCCCATTTCTGTGATAAAGTATGCAGGACAAAGTAAGATTGGGATCATACAGCCATTTGAGATAAAGAAACCTATTCAATAGAAAGAAATTATAGGAATTATTTTTAAAATAACTGTAGAAATCATCATTTTCTGGAAATAGTAGAAATGTATACAAATCAAATCACCTGAGCATCTCACTTTTGCATCATGGCTCCAACTGAATTTCTTGATAGAATTATGCCTACATTACCACCAGCTGCCTCTTCTCAGTCTTAAGTATAATTCCATTTAGGGACTTTGTTATTATATGAAAACAGAATAAAAATCTAGTTATATAGTTCAAGAGTCTTCACAATTGGGTGCTCTTTGATTGTGCATTGTGTGAACGGCTCATCTGATTAATCCTTGATTCATCTCTATCACCTAGTCTTATTTTAGAATCCTTGAACAGCACCTGCCTGGAAGTGACTGCAGCAGTAAAGCACGGAACAGTATTTTACTAGAATGTAAGCAGAGAATTTTATAGTTGACAAGGGCCTCTTGCAATGCCGACAACTTCCATTCTAAGGGTTCCAATGTCTCACCCTGTCACACAGCGACTTCTCCGCATGGGGAGAGCGCTTTCTACTCTGTCTCCCTTCCTTGCCTCACATGCTCATAGGTGAACACTTCGAGTGTAGGTTTAGGTGCATTCTTCCATGACCACCTCCACAGGAATACCTGCCCAACACTATATTCCTATTCCCATACCAACACTATAGGAATTAATTAGATATAGTAGATGAAGAACAAATGAAAAAAGGATGAATATATTGAGGCTCCTCATTAGGTAAGCTTCTGAAGAACAGACAATGTATTTCTGTAGCACTCTTTTATATGCAAATATAAATATAGTAGAGTGTATTCCTGAATACGAGGCACTCAAATGTCTTGGCTATGTTAATTTTTTAAAAAATCATTGACGGTGGATTTTTCCACCTCTAACTCAGCTTAAGTGGAACACTCCGAACTCACAAACTTGGTTGTAGCTCCTCAAAGGAGTTAATAATTTCACTCTAAAAAAACAACATCAAAACAGATTCAGAATGATTAAAGTGCTTTAAAATCTCTTGGGGACTATTCACTTGTAATTTGTTATTTCTTGGACTGTCAAAGGCAGCCTTTATGAATGGGAAAGATTGTTATTTACAGGCCTGTTTGCCTTTGATGGAGGCTCATGGGCTGCCAAGGTTACCCGGCATTTGAGAAGGAAGAAGATTCACTGTTCTGTTTTTTGAGATCAGTGGTTTGTTGAATTTGAAATAAAGCGAGAAAGACCTTTTTTTTATCATATTAATAAAAAAAGAAGAATGGAAGAGAGAAACTTGGCCCATGTTCACACCGAGTGAAATGAAATACTGATTACACCATCGTGTTAACTTGTATAATGTAGGCTGCTAATATGTAAAACTCAACAGTACAGGTAGAACTTTTAGCCTGAATTATTCAATATTTCTGTTGAAAGTCTTCGTACTGGATCAAACTTCAGATTTAAAAAAAAAAGAGTAAGAGAAAACAGAAAAAAGTAGGTATTCAACAAGTATTTTGAAGAAAACTGAGAAAATCATTTCCGTTCATACAGATAAGCACACTGGGCCCAATTCACAAATGTGACCCATCTCTTAATTCTACAGAGCTACAGAATTCCTGTTCTCATTAACTCTGGCTTCTTCCTCATATAATTTGAAAATATATGTATTCAAGGATGGTGTTATTGGTGTGTGCAGGTTTCTGCACAGCACTGAGGTTGTTAGCTCATGAGAAGTTGCCTCTTTGCCATATAAAAATTCAATTAGAAGCTCCCAATAAAAACTTAATTAAAAGGTTATGGAAACAAAAGTGCCACACACTGGGCCTTACAGCTTGCTAAACTCTGGCTCTGCTGACCCACCGGAGGCAACGGCTTCTGCAGGCACTGAGCCTCTTCTATGAAAAATGCCTGGCTGCTGGCGATGCGCATTCTTGGTTATTACAAGAAACCTGGAAGGGAAAGCATGTTTTCCTATGACTTAGTTGCTGAACAACTACGGCTTTATGTATCAAGACCCCCCTCTGGAATTTCACCTGAAATATGCTCCCAGTATGAAGGCCTTGAGAAATATGTGAGGCTTTTCGATCTCCAGTTTGAGGTCTCGTATTGACAAGTCAAGCTGTGCAATTCTGTTTGTTCATGGCCATGTCTAAAATGTATCCAGATTTGTGATCCTCTTTCACTTCTCCTTAGCAATACACAGGACCAACTAATTAAAATACAGTTTCTGCATTTCACACTGTTATCTCAAAATGTAAATAAAAAGTATGCCTTCCAACCAACAGTTTCTCCAGCTGTTGTGGAGAAGTCATTTATTGAGTTACTGTCCTGAGCCAGGCACCTCGTTTGTGCTCAGTAAATAAAGTTGAATAAAAGAATACACTCTCATGAGGGTAAGGTCACCCCAGGGCAATGTGACTCTGGAGCATATCTTCTTAGGCAGTACAGGCTACGCTGCTTCCAAAAGACCTTGATTTTCTCATAATAAAACCAACCAGGTTCTTTTCATCCATGGAGGATCTAGATTTTTGTGGGGGCCCAACATTAATGATTTGGGAGACCCTCTTTAAGAAAAAGAATATAAAATCAGGACAGGCAAGATGGCTCACATGTGTAATCCTAGCATTCTGGGAGGCCAAGGTGGAAGGATCACTCAAGGCCAGGAGTTCAAGACCAGCCTACGCAACAGCAAGACCCTAATCTCTGCTAAAAATAGAAAAATTAATTGGGTATGATAGTACACGCCTGTAGTTCCAGCTACTTAGGAAGCTGAGGCTGGAGGATTGCTGGAGCCCAGGACTTGGAGTTTGCAGTGAGCTGTGATGACACCACTGCATTCTACCCAGGGCCACAAAGCAAGACTCTGTCTCAAAAGAATAAACAGACAAAAAAACAATATAAAATTAGGAACACAAAATTAGCAATAGCCCCTGGGAAGGGACCAGGGCAAGTGATAGGCTCCAAAGCTTAAGCTTGATTGATTCCATGGTGAGCCCACCTCTGTCCTCTTCAGTCAGCTTTGGTCTCCAGCCTCAGAGTGCTGCTTCCATAGAAATAACCACTCCAGAGTCAGTGAGATAACCCACTGGTCCATTTAAACACATATTATTTTGACCCAAGTT
>CAUYSK010049751.1:0-40236 GCA_963575035.1 Avahi laniger | reverse complement strand
TCCTCTGCCTTTGGAGACAATCTGGGATGTCCTCGATGTCTCCCTGGTAGAAGTCTCCCTTCTTCCTCTCGCACACTTCACCCTGTGTTCCACCGGCCTCACCTTTCCTTCCAGAAATTCAGGTGGCCCCTCTGTTAGTCGTGCTTCTGCAATGAAGCACATTCCTAAAAGCACTGCAGTTAGAACATCCTGGAAGCAGCTTCTGGAATAGGACTGCGATCCCCTTATGTCCTGGTTTGCCTTGGCCCTGGGACATGTTATTCCTTTAGGACACTTTAGGGAAAGACGCTTCCCTGCACTAACCCACCTTCCCCAGTCAGGCAGGCAGGGCTGGGCAGAGACAGGTCTTGGCTTAGGTTGAGCCTGGCTGGATAGCTTCTTCGAGTTAAATCCGCTCCCTGGTACCTCAGGATGAAGAGCCCCAAACCCTTCCTTTTTCTTCTTGTTTCATTGCTGCTTGCATTGAAGATCCGATGCCCTTTGCTAAAAGTGAGAGGTGAGAGAAGAAGCATTAGTGTTAGTTGACTCCCTGTTGCCAATAAAACCTTCACGACATCCTCTGTCTATGACGGAGCCCCTTCCCCATAAAGCGTAGGAGACCAAGGGCCCAAAAAAAGGTTTTAATTTCTTTTAAATTCAGAACAGAAAAGATGACTCTCTCCAGCTTGCAGCAGAAGTATCTTTCTATGAACAACCAGCTGAAAATATAACTTTTTGTTTGTTTGTTTTTTTGAGACAGGGTCTCACTCTTTTGCCCGGGCTAGAGTGAGTGCCGTGGCGTCAGCCTAGCTCACAGCAACCTCAGACTCCTGGGCTCAAGCGAGCCTCCTGCCTCAGCCTCCCGAGTAGCTGGGACTACAGGCATGCGCCACCATGCCCGGCTAATTTTTTCTATATATTTTTAGTTGTCCAATTAATTTCTTTCTATTTTTAGTAGAGACGGGATCTCGCTCTTGTTCGGGCTGGTTTCGAACTCCTGAGCTCAAACAATCTGCCCGCCTCGGCCTCCCAGAGAGCTAGGATTACAGGCGTGAGCCACCGCACCCAGCCTTCACTTGCTTCTTAGTTTATATATACTGTATATTAATATATTCTATTCTTTTTAAAAATACATATATCCATTCCTCTAACTACCCCTTGTAGTTTCAGCAGCAATACGGTGCTTGGCTAGGTACTCTACAATTGTTTGTTGAATGAATGACCCCCCCAACATTCATATTTCAATTAAAAATTAAGAATTTCTGCTTTTCATTTTCCCTTTACATACTATCAGGGCAAGAAATAACCTATAGCTTGGAATAAAATCTAGGGATAAAACTCATGACCAGTAAATTGAGACAGGACTTACTTATATTACACTTTTTGGAAAATACTAACTTTTTTGTGAACAAGACAATATGATGTTGTTATGCCAAATCTATTCTAATATGAATTAACTAGATAGAGTCAGTCACTATACCACTATTTCTAAAATTATTCACAAAACATTAGTCTTGCAAAATGATTCAGAAATAAAGAATTCTTTGAAGATTTATTCCCCTCTTGAAGATTTATCATGCACATCAACATATTAAAGTCTTTGAAAAGTTCCTCAATAAAGAAATTTGTTAAATTTTCTTTAACCCAACATTTTTTGACATGAAATCTTTTCATCACATAACCTCTATTATCCTATGGAAGTATTTTTCTATAGATAACCACATTACTTAATTCTAAATTGAACTGATAATTATTAAGGCATTTTGGATATGGACTGAATAGACATTGTTCAAAATTTGTTTTCTATTAATAACTAAACCAAATAGACCCACTTGGTTAAAACAGGCCCACATTTTTTGAGCTACATATTCTTTGATCTTTGAGTTTTTGTTATACAAAGAAGTTTATGTTTTATAAGTCAACATATTTAACATTTACTGTTATCTTTTCAATACTTTTAACAATTTAAACCTTTAAGTTTTAAATGTAACTTGTGCAAATATAAGTAGCTTATTCAGGTAAAAATCAATAAGATTTTTAAAAATGTGAAGTGGCAGGATTTGTATGGAAGAAGAAATACAATATTGCAAGTATAGGTCAATTTTTAGCCTATTTTCATGATGTAGAAGCAAATTTTATACCCTTAGATATTATATTATTTTTATGTCTTGTCTTTGCCATTACTAATTTGAAATTTCATTTCTATGTAAAATATAGAATTTCATCAAACATTAACCTTGAAACTCTAGATTTAGATTTAAATAAGTAATTGATAGGACTTGGAATGATAATCGGGAGTCTTAGCACTTAATCAGAAACCTACTTGTGCTAGAAGAGTAGTCATCCTAATGCAAAAGGAGTATCTCTGAGAAATTTTAAGTTATTATGTTAATTTAATTTTAATTATAACATTAAGTTATAAGGAGTATTTTAATTTATTTTTACTTTCTTCTTTTTTGCCTTTCTAGATTTTCTAACTTTTCTATAACAAATATAAATCACATTAATAATAAGGAAAACATTACGAGTTTTCATTAAAAAAAAATCCTCTGTGGAGAAAACAAAGGTTGCAAACATTTGAGGCAAAAAGAGCAAGGATGGCTATAGACGGAATTGTGAAAAAGGTAGTTTATCTCTAGCACTCTCCTTTTCTCCATCCTATTCATTCTTTCTTCCTCCAGTTAATCCATGCTCTCATGCCTAACCCAACTAACTAATCCAGCCCCACTCCCTCTTGCCACCACCAGCTCAATTTGGTCCCCTAAGAGTAAAATAGTCAGCACTCTCTTCCCCAGTCTGACACTCCTTTTTCTGCTACCTCCTCATTGATAAATGAACTTCAATTACAAGCAGAATTGAAATTCCTTTCAATTAGTTTATTATCCCTGACATAAGAAACCAGTACAGACTGTAATAAAACGTAGATTGATATGAGTCACACACACACACAATCAACAGACCATGCAAAATCATCAGGATAAAAGGAAAGAAAGATCTGAACTAAAACAATATCATTGTACTTAATTACCTCTAATGAAGGTTTCACTAGTTCCCCCAGTGGGAAGTCACTGAGATTAACATCAAAACCACACTCTTCCAAACTTTCAGCATGTTGAAAAAAAAAACAAAACAGACTCTATATCATTTGTACTTTGCATTTATAGATACATATATTAGCTATTTTTATCATAGAGTTTATTGTGGAGTTCAGTCAATCTTAATTAAAGCAATATTTTATTACAAAGGCTGAAGTTAAAAGACCCCTCAGGCACTATTAAAGACAGGGGAAATCTAAAGATTGTGATACCACAGTTATTTGGACAGACCTTTCCTCTTTGAATATGTTGCCTACTCCAAAACCAGTAGTTCTGGATTAGACACATTATTTTCACTAGGGGTTGGGCCACCTGAAAGTATCAAATGAGAGTGCTGAAAGAAAGACCTGAAAATTTTGCCTTTGCACTTACTCAGAGATACTTTTAGGCAGTACACATAATGGTTAAGAATCTGGATGTAGCACTTCCAATCCAGGCAAGTCACTTAACTCTTTAAACCCCAGTTCTCTCATCTATAAGTGAGAAATTATTTTGTGACTAACTCATATGGCAAAAGGGTAAGAATTAAAGGAGATAATACTTGAAAAGTTTTAGCACAGTGCCTGGAACATAATCAATTTTAAATAAATGTTTGTTATTATTAGGAAATTTAAATTCTGAATCTCATATAGGCAAATTTCCCAAAATAATCCGGTATGCATATTTTTAAAATACTATCTACCTCATAGGACTGATGTAAATATTTTACAATGATAAATATTTTTTTAAAATCCTTAGATGCCACTTGAGAATTTAAAAAATGTTTCCCCTGTTTAATTTCTCCCCTTCTCCAAAAAATAAAGATTACCAGTTAACTTTTCACAAATTTTTCTGAAACTTTACATGTTACTGAAATTAGAAACCAAGAAACATCCCTGACTTTGCTAAGAAATTAATATGACATTACTGAGGCATTATAAGATTGTACCCATTCACTGATGAATAAGCTATTTGAAAATAATTGGCCCAAGTCACGAAGAATTTATGGGAAAAGCAAAAATAGGCTGTGCAAATCCTAATTCACCATCACATGAAACTAAAATCCTGGCTATATATACCTATTTACACCCAGGTTATCACAGAAATAATATATATACTACAGCATTATTGGTTATTGCTTATTATTTGTTCTAGAAAAAAAAGATTACTAAGACTAATATTCTTAAGACCTTAACTGGTTTAAGAGAAAGAATTTAAAAAATACTTTTCTCATCTTCAATTCTACTTTGGTTAAAAGCAAAAGATGAAGTGGTATAATCATTATAGTGAGAAAGCAGCCTGACTCCCAGTGTCTGCATTTTCATTTTGGTTCTCCCACAAACTAGTAACGTGACCATTTTAAGTTAATCTTTCTGGTTAAATTGTTTCAACCGAAATCGAGGGAGATGACCTAAACCAGCAGTCCCCAACATTTTTGGCACCAGGGACCGGTTTCATGGTTTCGGGAAGATCCAAGTGCATTACATTTACTGTGCAGTCAAAGCTCTCTGCCTATGAGAATCTGTATCTGCAGCCGCTCCCCAGCGCTAGCATCACCACCTCAGCTCCCCCTCAGATCCTCAGGCATTGGATTCTCATAAGGAGCGGGCGACCCAGACCCCTCACATGCAGTTTACGGTAGGGTTCGTGCTCCTGCGAGAATCTAATGCGGCTGATCTGAAGCAGGCGGAGCTCAGGAGCGATGGGGAGCTGCAAACAGAGAGAAGCTTCCCTTGCTCGCCCTCCGCTCACCTGCTGTGGGCCGGGTTCCTAACAGGCCCCAGAGAGTGCGTCGGTGGCCTGGGGCTTGGGGACCGCAGACCTAAGTAACCACTAACGTCCTTTACTTAGGGAGGCGGTATGGACGGTGGAGAAAGCATGGATTTAGCAGCCACCTCTAGGCTCACGTCCTTACTCTCTAACTTCCAGCTGTGTATCTTTGAGCAAATTAATTTCCCGAAATAAAATTTCATTCGGTTTTTCAGTTAAAAGTAAATGAGGGAAGGCGTGTAAAGTCCCAGGCACACAGGTGGGTGCTGAGTAAGTTCATTTCCCGTGGTCGAACCTGCATTTCTCTCATTGCGTGTAGAAATCTCAACTTTCTCTTTGGACTGGCTTCGACTATAGTGACCCAAAAATCTGGGCACGTCGATTCGATTTTTTTTTTCCTAATTATTTTAAACATTTAAAGCTTAAAAAATCAACTTACATTTAATTACACATTTAATGAGTGACATTTTTTCGTTGAAAATAATAAGTTTACGCGAAACCAGGGCTGTCCTGGTAAATCCAAGGCGTGTATGGTTTTCCTCCTGCTGTTGTCCACAGCCGCCTTGCCAGGAGTCTAAACGATTTCGGGTACAGAGTTTAAATGCGGGTTCCATTTATAGCACTTGAGCGCGTCCCACCTGCCCTGCCGCCCTGACCTTCCGTACCCTGAGGAACAAGGTCCTGAGCTAAGCATGGCTACTAACTGTGATAGTTTGGGGGAATTCATGAAGAGGGACAGAAGGAGCGCTAATATTTCTGGAAGAAGACACACTAATAGGGACTTAGTGTTTTTAGAGAATTATTACTTTTCTCCTTATTAAGGAGAGGGGGAAAAAACGGAGACGCCTCTTACCTGAGCGGGAAGCCTCGGATTAAACCATTCTTCCTAGCTCGTTCCTATTTGTGAGGAACAGCGTATTTCAACTTCAAAATTTTACCTCAAATTCACTAATATTATTGCATATGTTTGTTTATTGTAATTTTTCCTATTGACTACATTGGTGATAGTGAAGTTCTTTTGTTAAATATGGGGATAAATAAGATATATTTCTAAAAATTCCCCGCCCCCCCCCGCTCTGGGAAAATGGAACAGTCCACTGGCGGTCCCCGGTGGTGCTCGGTGGCTCAACTCGCGGGTCCGCGGTGCGGTGAGAGCCGCCGTGTGTGCGGCAGGGGGAGGAGAGCAAGGGGCTGTGAATTACAGTGGAGCGAAGACAGCTCTCCGATTTAAAGAGTTGGCTCATCGTAATAGAGATTTTCAAAGATGTAAATAATGAAAAAAGGAGGGAAAATATTTTTAAAATCGTATTAACGTTTAGCTAGTCAAACTACAACGAACCAGCTTTATTTTTACTTTTTACGTAATTGAAGATACAAATGGAGTGGATTTCAATGAATGCTTTTCTAAATATAAAGCATTAAATTGTGAAAAATAAAATGTGAAATATAGTTTTTCTATGAGAATAGCTTTATAGTTTTCTGATTTTATTACAATACACGGTCATCGTTTAAAAAAGCAAAACAATACACAAATTCAAAAAAGACAGTAAAGTCACCTGAAATCTCACCACTCAGATAATCAGGGCTAAAATATTGCTAAACCATTTTCTGGCCATCGTATAAGGCGTAAACACACACTTATAATTTTACATTGCTGGATCATTCTATATACATCTTGTTTTGTATACTGCATTCTAATGATATAGTATGTTGTGTACATTTTCTTATGTCATTAAATGTAGGTCTACCTTTATTTTTTATATGACTGGATAGTATGGTTGAACAATAAATTATTTAATCAATTCCTGTTAAAGGATAATTAGATTATTTCCAATTTATTTAATAGCACATAGGTAGTATTATAGAGAAGAATATCCTTATCTATAGATCTTTCAGTGCTTGTAGGGTTACCTGATAAGGATAAATTTCTAGAAGTGTAATTACTGGATTAAAAAATATATATCTACTGTATTTAAAAATTTGATACATATTTTCAAACTGCTCTCCAGAAACATGGCATCAATTTACAATCCTACCAAGTACAAGAGAATCTTTGTTGTTAATACACAACATCATTATTATAAATCCTTTTCAGCTTTGACAAACCAAAAGGTTTTTCTTTCACTGTTTGTTTTTATATTCCTTTGTTATTAAGTTGAATATCCTTTTTTACACTTATTGTCCATTTGCATTTCATCTTCTGACTTTGTTCATGTCATTCATATACTTTTCTATTATGGCAGCCATTTATCTCAATTATTTCTCATAACTATCTATATATTATGAATATTAAACTTGTTTATATTAACAAACATGTTAATAATTAGTGTTATTATTAATAAGCACGTTTTTCCAATTCATTTCCCTTTTAATTTTTCTTATGTATTTTAGACATATATTTATTGAAAATTATCAAATCTGTACATTTTATAACCCTTACTAGTTAATTATGGAATTGTACTTTATAAGAATACAAATAATTATAAAGTAGATGCCTTTCCTCAGGTTGTCATCTCCATCAATTTCTGGGGTATGTCATGGTAATTCATTTAATCAACTTATTGTCTGCCCTCTGAAAAGCAGTTTTACAAACTCTACGCATTAAAATTTCATTACAGTATCACACCTAACAATACTCTAATCAGAAAGCAACCCTAACTCAACCCTAAGCTAAGCTCATATACAATGAGAGAATTCATTACCCCGGTATTCCATTTTCCCAGATACCCAGAACTTTCAGAAAGATTCTAGAATGCTCAAGGAAGGCATCCCACTTTGAAGCCTCCCAACACCAGAAAAGTGCACCAGGTTTTAGAACCTTTCCTGATAAATATTCTAATAGCAATTACTGGACATGTGACTCATTGCCTTAGGATGTTAATAGTCACCTAGCGGCTGCCACTATTTTAGGTAAAACCTCCATGAACACTGTTTTATGAAAAAGCTTTTTCCTTTTAAGTTTTCTTTGAAAAATTTTCAAGAGTGGGGATTATTGAATCAAAGGATATAAACATTTATATAACTCTTGTTACTTACGACCATATTGTTCTCCAAACAGACAATACCACTAACGTTGTTTCTGTATTCATTTCATTTCAACCTTATTAATTTTGAGTGTTATTAATAGTTATTAGTTCGCTAAGCTTGCTGAGCACAAAAGGGAAGTTTATTGTAGTTTTAATACATATTTCTTTGATTTTTCCACATACCTTAAGTTACCAGGGTTCTTTGGTGTATACACTGTGTTAATTTAAAAAAAAAAATCATGATAAAAATAGATCCATATTTCTCGATATTTTTTAAAAGGTAGGAAAAACTGGAATAATCTGATTTTGAAAAAATAAGGAAAATATACCTTTCTGAACAGAAAAATAAAAATACAAAATAATGCATTCTGTCCTGGAACCCTATGTTAGTTTTCTATTCATCTTTGAAGGTATTTCACATATAATCAAACTAAAGTTGGGCCTAAAATGTATTTATTTTCAATATTGTAGCTAGAATGATGTTTTAAAAATACAAGCTTAAAACTGCTTACATAAAAATCCCAAATCCTTAACATCGCTATTCAGCCCCTCCATGATCCGACATCTGTCCACTTCTCCAGTGAGAGTCCAGCATGTGACCCTTCTCTTAGTTCAGGAAATCTCTTATCTTTAGTACCTAGTATGCTGTTGCCTCTGCCTAAAAGCTTTTCCTGTACCCACTTCACCCGATAGGGCTTCATTCTTCAGGGTCTCTTGGACTATCATGTAGTTTGAAATAGGTAGTCCGGTAAGAATTTCTAAAAAATGGCAGTTACACAGAGATCATGTTAAGAAAAATAATACAGAAACACATGATTAGGGTCTCTCCCAAGGAACCTCATGCAAATCAGGGATCCTGACACTTGTCCCTCAGTAAATCCACCTCTGGGTGTAATAATATCTGCCTTACCTCTACTACAGGTCATGAGGATCAAAAGAGATAATATATCTTGAAATAAATTGAAATTTAAAGCAGTACTCTGTTATCATTTTTCTTGATATTTTGCTTTTTGTAGGGACAACAATAAATGTTCAATCTCAATCAATTGACAGATATTACCTAGGTTGACAAACAAACAAACCTAATCCTTTGCTCATTTAATTTCTGTACTATTCTGTTCCTTAGGGGCTGTTAGCCTAGCTATGCTAAGTGCTAGGGGACTAAGTTGACGACAGTAATACATTTTTCTTGAATTAATACATTTTTCCTCGAGGCTAGTAATTGCATTCAAAACCATATCTTTTAATGGACTACGGTATCCTCCAATAAAAGCAGTTAAATGATTATATGTGAGGAGAAAGGTCAGAAAGACTAATTTCCTGGTCATTGATGCAACCTATACTTGTAAAAAGAGATTCAACTCATCAGTGATGGAGAAGAAGGGCTCCAAGGGAAGTAGAGTGAGCAAGAGGCAGGAGAGGTATTTGGAGAGGAGACAGAAGAAGGATGAAGACAAACTCCATCTACTTTGCAGTTTGTCTTTGTGCTAGCTGGGACCAAAGATTATAATGATGAGCATCATTTTTCTATACTGCTGTGAAATATTTTTATTTATTACTTTACTTTTCAGTTGTTTTAATTATAGACAAATGGAAGTTTATTCTAACTGCTTTGTAGTTCAAAGCAAAATAAATCTCTAATGGACATTCATCTTGAGAATCTATAAATATCTATGATAAATATACCTTACACTTGTGATTCTAAAAATTTCAAAATATTTCTTATAGTTATTCATTTATTCATTTAACAAATGTTTATTCGAACACCTAACAAATACTTACTGAGGAACTATTTCAGCCTGTCTGTGGAGATAGCATTTGAAGAGACAGATGAATGAAATGAGGAGTGAGCTATGTGAATGTCTGGGGAACAGTTTTCCAAACAGAGGGAAAATAAGGGTAAACGCCAAGGTGGGGAGGAGATTTGCATGTTGTAGGAAGAGCAAGAAAACTGTTTCATTTAGGAAAGAGTGGAGCTTCTGAAGAGAGAAACAAAGGACAAATCCCTGTTCTCCTGAAACTTACTTCATACCGGGAGTAGAGGACAAATGAAATGAATAAGCCATCACGTAAATGTATGTCTGGTGGTGGTAAGTGCTATGAAGGAAAGAGCAGATCGGGAGACAGAGGAGAGAGAAATGAGTGCTATTTTAGATAGGGTGGTGAGAGAAGGCTCCTTAGAGGAGATAAAATTTGAGTGGAACTCTCAATGAAGGGGTGGAAGAAGCAAGACATGCAGATATCTGGGAAAGAGTGTCAAAGGCAGAATAGTGAGTACCAAGGCCCCACGATGCTTAGAGAAAAGCAAGGTGTTTGTAGGAGAGACGGTAAGGAGAAAAATGATAGAAGATGAGGTTGGATTTGTAGCCAGGGCAGAATTGCTTGCAGCTTGTATGTTGTTAGGTTTATTCTCAGTGACATGGGATGCCAGTGGATAGCTCTGAGCAGAGGAGTAACATGATATAACTAATATTTTAGAAGGATCCCTCTGTCTGCTGTGTTTAGGGGCAAGGGTGGGAGCTGGGAAACCAGTTAGGAAGTTACTATGGTAGTTCAGGTGAGAGGCAGGGGTGTTTACATAGTGGAAATGTGGTGGAAAGGGGGAAGAGTTTGGATCTATTTTGAAGGTAGAATTGAAAAATATTAAAGAATGGATTAGCTTTGGGATGTAAGAAAGTAAGTACCAATTGGAAAACACTTGCAAAAATCTATACAGGATTATGTTGCATTTATAGAGGTAATTATTTAAAATGTTTTCATCTTAATTGTTCAAAGATGTTATTAATAACACAAATATAGATTTGATGAATCCATTCAACTAAGTTCTTTTAAATGTGAAGGTTTGAGATAGGATCTCTCTGTGTCACCTGTGCCTCAGCCTCCCAAAGTCCTGGGATTACAGGCATGAGACGCTGTGCCCAGCTGAAAAATAACTCTCTTGTTTAGGATTTTATTTATCATCTAACACTCATAATTAAACCACTTGGCAACAAATTCACCAAATACTTATTGAGCTTGACACTATACTAAGAACTGAGGACACAACATTAATAAAATAACAATCTGGAGTCATATTTAATCTTGAAAATTACTATTAGTTTTAGTAGATATTCTTACAATAATATCAATGCTAGTGTCTGTGACATAAAATTATATAATATCATAGTTTTTGTTTGTTTGTTTGTTTGTTTGTTTTAGAGAGATGGGGGTCTCACTATGTTGTTCAGGCTGGAGTGCATTGGCTATTCATAGGTATGATCATAGATAGCACTTTGCAGCCTTGAACTCCTGGGCTCAAGTGATCCTCCTGCGTCAGACCCCTGGGTAGCTGGGACTACTATACCCAACTACACCGTGTGTTTTTACAAAATAAAAATATTCCCTTTTGTAATTTTTATTTGGGGAAATAGGTCTTCATCATAGGGTGACTTAGTTGTTATAG
Organism: Avahi laniger; assembly: GCA_963575035.1. NCBI lineage: Eukaryota > Metazoa > Chordata > Mammalia > Primates > Indriidae > Avahi > Avahi laniger. The sequence continues at coordinate 28,945 of CAUYSK010049751.1, read as the reverse complement.
TCTTTATTTGTAAATTGTTTTAATTTTCATGAGATGGAGTTTGACTCTTAGAATCACCATAAAATCCATGTAAGGTAATAATGAACCATATGACAAAGGCATTTTTCTGTACATTTGATTTAAGTTAATGATTTCTGATTTAGTTTTTTTTTTTACAGTGGCCAGATATCAACAATATTCTAAAGAATCCATTACTATACAACTTCATGTCATCACTTTTTGTATTAATACTTAGCCAGAATTGCTATCTGATTATTTCATAAACATTCTGAATCCATTCAGTAAATGTTACACTGCCTTTTAAAACTGTATTTCTTAAAGACCATGTTATAGTATTTAAAAAAAAAAATATTTTCTCATGTCTGTAGAGTCAAGGATATCATTGCTGGTTCTTTTCTAAGAATTGTATGGTACCTCGGTGAGTGCCTGTTAGTACCACTTAGCTCTTTGTTATGATAAACTCAAGTGCAATTTTAGTTTATTTTAAATAAGTTAACTTTTATTTTTAATGAAGTGATTTTTAAAAAATTAAACTGCCTTTTATTCTTGCTGGTCTGTGCTAATCAATGAACAATTGTTTTTTGATGCAGATTCAGGGGAAAAAAGATAGAATTAGGCTTATAATGTATGCCTGTCATGCTTGTGACTGATATTTTGTGCATTATTTCTGCATATATTTGAGGACTAATTAATATTGGGAAAGTGTCCAAATCACTGACTTTTTCATTAGGACTTAAACAATTCTTTTTTTAAAAAAAAGAAGATCTGGAATTGTTTTGTTATTCTGATATAATTATTGTAAATCCTTGCCTACCCATCATCCATTCTTAACAACTCTCATTCTTCAAGAACAACTCTGAACCCATAATTAAACAAAATAAACATTGCAGAGGAAAGGATTAAACTAAAGCTTAAGTTCTCTGCATCATGAAGGGGTTGGGTTGACCACAACAAAACAAAACAGAGTCCCTTAATTGATTAATACTGTTCATAAAAGCCATCTTGCTAACTTTTGTTTGTTAAATTCATGAAGCAGGGAATAAATTAAAGGAGCTGGAAAACAGTAGAAAGAAGAGTGGAGAGTGAAGGTGGTATAACCGCAGAAATAGCAGAGGTTAGAAATGGTAAAATTGATGAGAAGAAGCTGTGGGCAGGGGTGGCAGCAGAGACACCTTGAGGAGTGGACAGAAGGAGGTCAGCTCTGCAGTCTACCTTATCTGAAGCTGTTGAAAGGAGGGGCAGCTGCCTGGTGAGATCATTTGCAGGAGAGAATTGCTACACAGATGTACCCTTTCTAAATGCATATGTTATATACCTGTAAAACATAATGTAGTAAATTTGTTTCAAGCCAACATGAAAGAGATCCATACCTTTTTCTGTTGTCCTGTTGATGAGAAATACTAAACAATAAACATTTGATAGTTCATGAGTAATTATTTATGCCATACTTTTTTGGTGAAAGGATCTGTAAATCCTTTCCTTATCTGTAGAAATACTAACTCATAAATATAATAATTTTCTCTCCTATTGGTTTAATTTAATTCTGCATAACTAAATGGCAAACTGTTAAAACTCAAATCATATTTCTGCCTTAAATAATATTTGTACAATGGGATAAGGTGTAAATAAATATAAATAAATAGAATCATACTAACTGCAGTTTGTATTCCTTGTAATTAGCTTCATAATGTTTGTAATTAGCTAGCCAAAATAAACATTTTTGTATTGGCTTTATAACATGGGCTTCACTGCATTCCCATTTTTTTTGCCTTTTTATTGGGTAACATCTTCCTAACAATTTTACTAATGTGAAAATATTTATTTGTGAATGATTCACTTTTTTGTAATCCACTAAAATGTCATCAACTTTTCATAACTAGAAAAAATGTTAGCAACATTTGCCCTAAACCAATGATTTTCAAAATATATTCTGTATAGTTGTGGTAAGCAGAATACCACCCCACTTTGCTCCCCCAAAGATGTTCGTGCTCTATCCTAGACTTTGCACTTGTGATTAAGAGTATGGACTTTAACCTAGCCAGAAGAATAAAGCAAGAGAAAGAAATAAAACACATATGAGTTGGAAAAAAGGAAGTCTAATTGTCACTCTTTACAGATGACGTGATCTTATATTTAGATCTTTATGTTAGAAAAAAATCTAAAGATTCCACTGAAAAACTCTTAGATCTGATAAACAAATTCAGTAAAATTGCAGGATACAAAATCAACATACAAAAATCAGTAGAATTTCTATATACCAGTAATGAACTAGCTGAAAAAGAAATCAAGAATTTAATCCCATTTACAATAGCTACCAAAAAAAAAAATAGGAATAAATTTAACCAAGTAGGTGAAAAACCTCTACAAGGAAAACCATGAAATACTGATGAAAGAAATTCAAGAGGACAAAAACAAATGGAAAGATATCTCATGCTCATGGATCATAAGAATTAATATTGTTAAAATGACCATACTATCCAAAGCAATCCACAGATTCAATGCAATCACCATGAAAATTCCACAGAAATAGAAAATACAATCCTAAAATTCATATGAAACCAAAAAAGAACCTAATAGCCAAAGTAATCCTGAGCAAAAAGAACAAAGATAGAGGCACCATACTTCCTGACTTCAAAATGTATTACAAGACTATAGTAACCAAAATGTATATTAGTATAAAAACAGACACATAGACCAATAGAACAGAATAGAGAACGCAGAAATAAATCCATGTATTTACAGCCAACTGATTTTTGAGAAAGTCTCCAAGAACACATATTGAGGAAAGGACAGTCTCTCAATAAATGGTGCTGGGAAAACTGGATATTCATATGCAGAAGAATCAAACTATACCCTTATCTCTCACTGTATGCAAAAATCAACTCCAAACATAGGGGAAACACTCCAGGACATTGGTCTAGGCAAAGATTTTATGGCTAAGATCTCAAAAGCATAGATAAAAGTAGACAATTATATCAAACTAAAAAGTTTCTGCGCAGCAAAGGAAGCAATGACATAGTGAAGAAATAACCTGTTGAATGGGAGAAAATATTTGCAAACTATTCATCTTACAAGGGACTAAGATCCAGAATCTACAAGGAACTCAAACAACCTAACATCATGAAAACAAAGAATCCCATCAAAAATGGGCAAAGGACATGAATAGATATTTCTCCAAAAAAGACATACAAATGACCAGCAGGTATAAGAAAAAATGCTCAACATCTCTAATCATCAGGGAAATGCAAGTCAAAACCACAATGAGATATCATCTTACCCCAGTTAAAATGGTTTTTATCAAAAAGACAAAAAAAAAAAATGCTGGGGTGAGGATGCAGACAGAGAAAGAGGGACACTCATACACTGTTTTTGTTTTTTTTTTTATTTCAGCATAAAATGGGGGTGCAGATGTTTAGGTTACGTGTGTTGTCCTTGCCCCCCCCCTCAGTCCAGGTTTCAAATATGTCCATCCCATTGCTTGGTGCGCAATGCACTCTTTGTGTACACATATACCCGTCCCCTCCTCCCTCCTGACACTCATACACTGTTGATGGAATGTAAATTAGTACAGCCATTTGGAAAAGAGTATGGAGATTTCTCAAAAAAGTAAAAATAGAACTACCATATGATTTAGCAATTCCACTACTGGAAATATTTATCCAAAGAAAATGAAATGATTATATCAAAAGGATACCTGCACCCCTGTAATTTATTGCAGCACTATTCACAACAGTCAAGATATGAAATTAACCTAAGTGTCCATCAATGGATGAATGGATAAATAAAATGTGGTATATATGTATATACCATAGAATACTACTTAAAAAAAAATAATGAAATCTTGTAACTTGCAGCAACATGGATAGAACTGGAAGTCATTGTGTCAAGTGAAATAAGCCTGTCATAGAAAGACAAATATCACATGTTCTCACTCATATGTGGAAGTCTAAAAAGTTGTTCTCATGGAGGTAGAAAGCAGAACGATACCAGTTTTTAGAGGTTGGGAAAGGTGTCTATTTGGGGGGGTATGAAGAGAGGTTTGTTGGGTACAAACATACAGTATAGAAGGAGTAAGTTCTAATGTTTGATAGCAAAGTAGGGTGACTATAGTTAACGACAAACTATTGTTATTTCAAAATAGCTGGAAGAGAGGACTTGAAATGTTCCCAACACATAAAAATAAAAAATATTTGCTTGAGGTGATGGATATTCTAAATGCCCTGAATTAATCATTACACAGTCTATGCATGTAACAAAATATCACATGTACTCTATAAATATGTACAAATATTATGTATCAATTTAAAAATGTTTTTAAAGTATGGTCTCTGAGATGGAGAAATTATCTTAGGTTATCTGGGTGGCCCCAATCTAATCACATGAGTCCTCAAAATTAGAGAACATTTCCTGACTGTGATCAGAGAGAGATTTTATTAATACAATTGAAGAAGGATCAGAGAGATGTGATGTGAGAAGGACTCAACTCATTGTTGCTGGCTTTGAAGATGGTGGGAATGGGCCATGAGCCAAGTAATGCAGGCAGCCTCTACAAAACAGAAGAAAAAAAATAGATTCTCTCCCTAGAACCTCCAGAAAGGAATGCAGCTCTGTTGAACCTTGATTTTGACCCAGAGAGATCCATGCCAGACTTCTGACCTACAGGGCTGTAAGATGATGATAAAATTGTGTCATTTTGCATCTCTAAATTTGTGATAATGTATTATAGCAGCAATAGGAAATATTGTAGCCCAAGGGTTGCAGACAGTGCCTTTGGCCATGATGGAAAGACATGGTGAAGGCCATGGCCCACCCATGATCATCCCATTTCTTACTTTCACCTACTTGATACTGCATAGCACCTCTTTATATCTGCTTTATAATGAAAATAGAATTCTATGTGAGTTTTATCTGGGAGGGGGAAACTTCTGTTTTAAAAAAGTCTACTATTTAAAAATCAATGTCATAAACCACAGATGATTAACATAATATAAGTACATCTATATACACACAATACCCATCTACATGTATTTTTGGGTAACCATTTTATTTAAATAAACTTTTTTTAAATAAAATTCTTACATTTGTAAATAATAAGTTGATTATTATTTACAAAAGAAAAGTTAATATTTTGTTTACCTGCAGAAGTAGTTATTGGTTAGTAACGGGGCATAGGCTTTAGCATCATATTGACTTGGGATCACATCACATCTCTGATGTTTACCAGTTATATAATTCTGAATCTCAATGTCTTTATGTGTAAATTGGAAGTAATAGCAGTACCTATCACTTACTGAGTGTTTTATGCACCTGACACTGTAGCAAGCATATTTTCTGAATTAACCATTTAACCTTCCAAAACTTCCAATAATGTGCTACTCTTATTATCCACATTTTACAGATGAAGAAATTGAAGAACAAGGGTTAAATAAGTGGCAGAACCTGAGCAATCTGGCTGCAGATCATGAGATCTTAAACTGTCATTCTACTTGCCTGGACTTTGCCACCTCCTGTGATATAACTAAACAGAAAAGAAACAGCAAGCTCACGCACTCAGGCCAAACACAAGGGTGACATTTTTTCACTTCACACATCTGAGCTGGAACCAGGGCTGGAGAGGAAGAGGCACTCAGCCCTAGATTGGCTCAGGATATGGCAGAGCACTAAAACTGGCCGATCTTCATCAGAAAGAGAAACCAGTCAAGGACTGAACACAGGAATTAATCTGATCATAATGGCTACTATGAATTTAATACTTAAAATATGTCATGTACTAAATGAAATGTTTTACCTGTATTATCTCACTCAATCCTTGAAACCTGTAAAATAATTACCACTCTTTTCTCCACTATATAGAGAAGGAAATTAAGCCTCAAAGAGATTAAGTACCTGGTCTAAAGGTCATCCAGCTAGGAAGAAACAGAACTGAGAATTTGCTTGAGATTGCCCTACTCCAAAGACTAGGCTCTTGACCAGTTCATTACACTGTAAAAGATATCAGCAGCTATAGAATCTTGCAAATCTATGTGTTCCTCCTTCTCCCATTCCTATCTGAGGATTTGGGAAAACATTAATAAATGTGATGACTGAGCAAAGCCTATGGAGTCTTAATCCCAGGAATCCCTAAAATATATCTCCCACTTGCTTGCTAGCGTATGAACAGATTTGGAATTCTTCCTTAGTGACCGTTTTGATGAGCTTCTTTAAAACACCTAAACCTAGCCAGGCAAGTTCAAATGCACCAGAATTTTTTCCAAGCAGCATCACTCCAGAAATTTAACCCTTGTGACCTCAACTCTGAACCATTAAATTTCTCTTGCTTGAATCTTTCAAGGAATCATTGTGAATTTGAATCTTGTCTCTGCCACTTACTAACTTGTGTGACCTAATGCAAATTATTTATATTTCTGAGAAAGTTACTTGCCCCATCTGAAAATTGGTGTATAAATACCTTCCACAAAGTAGTTTAAGGATTAAAATCATGAGAATCATGAATTTGAAAGTACCTGGCATATAGTAAATGCTCAGTAAAAAGAAATCAAATGAAATTAAGTGGATTAAATGAAATGAAATTGTCTCCTTATTTCCTGCTTCAAACTGTCTCTCCATCCTCTCTCTGCCTAACTTCTTCTGCTCTGACCCATAATGACTGCATATGGTCCTAGACTTTTGGCACTGCCTGCCAATTCTTTTCCCCTATGGCAAACTCTGGCACTACCCTCACAGGCAACATGGGTCAAGCCCTAGAATCAAGAAGAGAGCCCCGTGAGTCCGGAACAGGACTGTCTTCAAAAGCTAGCATATTTAATTGTTGTATTGCCTTTAAAAGCACAATGTACTTTCATTATTTTTCCAATGAAAATTTTAATAAAAACTCAATGAGAATCAGAAAATTTCAGAAACTTTAGAAAGAAGAACAAACCTATCACAAGGCAATAACCTCTAAATAAACAATGTTAACAGTTGAATGTATACAGTCAGTGTTTTTCATTGACATATCTTGAGACAAGAGAGCCTGATCCCTTTTAAAGATTTCATTCTGAATCACAAACCCTGCCATAAAAAAAGTTAATCATTTCAAATTAGCATTTGATATTGAGGGCCTACTATGTGCAAGATACTTGACTAGTTGTCTAGAGAATTAAAAGAATCAGTCTTTCTCCTCAACAACATGTAGGAGAAGGGCAGGCAGGCGCACTACTATAGAAAGTTAGATGCAAATACAAATATTAGATAGTAATAAATACCAAAGTAGGAGAAACTTCATATGACAACTCATTAAAAATTCCAAATGAATGATATCAATAATGAGTTCAAACTTGCCAACATCCTGCACCTCTTAATAAGGACAACAATTACGAAGAGATGAAATTTTTGATAATAAAATGAGAAACATATGTCTTGGGTCAGGTTGGGAGTAATGTCTGAAGGGTTTTTCCAAACTAGAATAAACAGGGGTTAAAACTTAGAACATAGATGACAGAGAATTTGTTGATTTGAAAAATACTTGGAAAGAATTTTTCCTACACTAGAACTTATTTTTTCTGTATCAGTATTTCAATCTCATTCTCTTGGATCACAAACAAAAGGAGCTGAAGGAAGACTAGGAAAACGAAGCACAAGGCAGCTTTTCGTTCATTTATTGGATGTTTATTGAACACCTATATGTGCCAGGCACCTACAAAGCACCATATATGTATACACATAGACTATGATGTGATTGTGCAGTTCACAATCAATACAACTGTCTGTGATGACCCAGCAATAAAGATACAACAGTGAACAGGTTTCTGCTCTTGTGGAGTTTACATTTGGGGAAAGGGTGGGAAAACTAGCAATAAATAAGTAAAAAATAAGGCAATTTCAGACAATATAATTGCTATGAAAAAATAAAACAGCAATTAGAGAGTGATGTGGGGGGCAATATCACAAACAGTGATCAGGGAAAGTCTCTTTAAAGAACATACACAGATTTGAAAGATGAGTAGTCCAGATAGAGGAAAAAGGAAGAGCAAAGTTTCTTCGTGGGAATGATTATGTCATTCATTGCAGTATGTCAGTTGTACAATGAGCAAGTGGCAGACAATGAGGTGGTAGAGCTGGCCAGGAGCTAGATTAGGTAAACTATGGCAAGAGGTCTGGCTTTTATTCTAAAAGAAATATTGAATTTTTAATAACATAGAGTAGGAAAGAGTCAGGGGTTTCACACTGGAGTGAAAACTTGGGTGAACACAAATTCTAGCAGAAGGATGGATATAACAGTTCTTTTACTTTGAACAAGCTTGGCTAGAAATCTTGAAGCCAGGAATAAGCTGTGAACAAGCTACTATTCCCAGGTTGGACCATGAAAGCCTCAGGATTAGTTAGCTGTAATGATGATTTGGTAGTGTAGAAAACTGGTGAAACAGGTATGTTTGTATTTCTTTTAAACTCGCTTAAATTAAAAAAATTTAAGAACATTTTTATTGTCTTAGCTCTCCTATCATTTTAGTAACCATAATCATGTAGTTATTACCAGAGTTCTCTATTTCTCTAACTTCCTTTTCTATCTGTGCAGACCTGAAGCTGCCCTACCACACCCACCTCCCCACTTCCCTCACTTCACGAGGAAGTACAGAACAATGCGGAATGCACGCCTTGCCATCAGGATGTCTCTGGGGTCTTGATTTTCCTCTTGCCTTAACATCTTATGTCCTAGACCAACAAAAATATAATACAAGATACATACATTATTTTAAATTTTTTAGTAGCCACATTACAAAAATAAAAAGAAACAGGTGCAATAAATTTTAACAATATATCTAAAATACTATTATTTCAACATGTAATCAACATTTTAAAATTTTAGTGAGATATTTTACATTCTTTTTAATAATGTCTTCTGAATCCAGTGTATGTTTTATACTTACAGCACATTCAGACCAGACACATTTCAAGTGTTCACTAGCCACATGTGGCTAGAGATAGGGCAGTTCTAGGTCTTAACTCCATTGACTTTTGAGACCTTCTTATTCCAATCTACCTTGTTGTGTCATGACTATGGTATGAGTACCTTGTCTTGACTCTGACATGACTTTCTGTTTCCAGACCACTGTTCACTTTGAACCTTTAAGTCCTCAATTGCTGATTTTGGAAATGGACCCTTTGCGTGGCTCTCTCAATACATGTTCCTGGTCCAACATTGTCTTGCTGCTATATATTTGGCATGATATCCAGTAATTTAGGCTTTTCTGCATTAAAAGAGAGTTCTATTACAGAAAACATATCACTGAGTGGAAGAACATGCTGAATTCTCTGTGGCTCCTTTAAATTTACCCTTGGGGAGCTTAATTATTTGGAATATAAAACTGTTATCTGGTTCCTATATCCATTCATGGCTACTTACTGCTTGTTGACACAGTACTCAGAAGAAAATTGTTTTTGAATATCAGAAGCTAAATATTACCTTGGTCTTTCTTTTTAAAAATTTTCAGTGAAAACTTTCTAATTTTCTATCTTTCTAATTTTTCTATCTTTCAAGCCAATAGATAATTCAATGTTTCAAGTAGATTGGGATCAATGTCATTTGCTCATAAAGACTAGGGGGAAAGCACATTTATAATTTTCAAAATATATCTATCCCTCCCCTTCACAGTTGGAAACCTCAATAGTCTTTTAAGTTTTCTGTTTTACCTTTGAGGGCAAAACTCTATGGTTGTAAGTATATGCTCATGGGCAAAATTCAGCCTTGAAGATGTGTTTTGTTGGCTCATACAGTGTTTAAAATTCTCTTAAGCCAAAATTTAGAAATTGTGATCTTTCATGTAAACATTCTGCTTTCTAGCTTCCTATAAAAAATTGGAAGATTCATCCCACACTGAGTAATCCTCCTGCATGATACCTTTTGGCTGGGCTGGGCTTGAGAGGGGCCATGCCCCTTCCATTCTGGAATAGTCAACTACCCCTGGCTTACTTTTTTCATGTAATATATATGTCTATTCTCACCTGGGCACTTGAGTTTGCTACCTCCATAACTCATCAGACCTCTCTGTTCTTTGTCTTCTACCATTCTCTAGGGGTCAGGGGTCTCTTATTTTTGAGAGGCCTTTTTTTAGTTCCTGAGACTTCTGAAGATTCAGGTGGTGCAGAACAACGGAGGTAAGTTGATTAAGTATTCACATATCTATTACGTCTCAGGTGAAACTCAACCAAATTCCTTCATAGAAATCAGCTCCAGGAGAATTTTTGGCCAATGATCTGGGAAACTCCTTTTCCTTGCTAAGTACTAGAAATAATATGTCATTTTATAAGCCAGTGAGTGAAAATTTCAGATGTCAGTTAGAAATATTTTTCAGCAAATTATCTTTATTCTCTACTCAAAATAATATTGATAAATAATGAAATATTATTTATACTAGTTACTCAACCTTCTGGTGGTAAAGTCTCTTTCCTTAACTGTTGAATTATTTCAAAGATGCAAACAGGAATTAGAGATCCTTTATCCCATGCAACCATCTTTCTTAGAGAAGACAGAAAAAAATATGTTTTTCTGGATGCAACACAACATCCACCAACTGGTCGTTGCTTCCTTCCCTTAAAGGAAGCCTCCTTCTTTAATACCGAAGGTGATGGACAATGACGATCTCTGATTAATACTTTTACATTCTCATGTGAGGCATTGAAAGCCAACTTGTATCAGAGACTTTCTATCAGAGATGGCTCAATGTAAACCAAAAAAATTAGTAGTAAATAGACTTTATTGTTTCCTTGTTATTATTTACATAAATGATTTCATTAGAAGAGGAAGCCTTACTGCGCCGTACTCTCTCCTGACAAGGAGACATGACTCATGGCCAAGAAAGCCCAAGTTAGCCCACTTCTTCAGGATTATTTAAGGGTCTCAGGTACCCTATTTCAAAGTCCTTTACCTCCAACCCAGGTCTGTACAAAATAAGTCACCTTAAGCCTGTGGCTCTCAATCTTTAATGAGGGAGTTTATTACAATGCAGATTCCTGGGTCCTACTTTTAGAGACTCCAGTTTCACCAATTCTGGCATGGAGCTGAGGATTCTGCATTTTTAACTCTCTTAACAATATCCTTTCCTGAAAACACACACTAATGTATATGGTGCAGTTTGGGAGGAGACTGAATACTTTAAAAGTTGACACATCGTAACAATGGGAAAAGGATATACCAAATGGGAACTTTAAGGGTATTTAATTCTTTATAATTTCATAAAGCTTCCTTTATAGTAATAAAATCATAGAAATAAGAATAGGTGTGTAGCATAATACAGAAAAAAGAACGGAAGAGGAAAATGTTCCTCTTCAAAAGGGGTGTCATTAAAAGGCATTAGATAGTGCTTAAAGTTGAGTGGAATAGGCAAAGTATCATCTTTTAATTTTCTAAAAATCATTTAAGATTTTCTACTGCAAGTCACAGATTACCCAACCATTAATTACATAATCTATAAAGACATTCAAATATTTCACAAAACAAGAAACTTGAAAGTAAGGGATTCCAGACATGGCACTCAATGTCTCAGGTGAGCTCTTCTCTGCTGTCGTCAGAATGTTGGCCTATTGTTCTAGACCTAGCACCTCATAGTCACAAGATTGCTGCATCTTCATACATTCAAGGCAGAAAGAAGACAAAATCTTCCCAAAAGTGCACCCAGCAGAGTTTCCTTCAAATTTCGCTTGTCAAAACAAGCCCAGAACTAGGCCACACCAACCATTAATAAAGGAGGTTGAAATTACACTCTTCTTTGAGACCAGTTAGGGCTCATGCCCGGGTCTGGAGGGAAACCCCATCTTTGCGGAAATACTTCTGCTAGAAAAAATTCAAGTTTCTTTAAATTACCAGATAAACTATTAAAAATTGAGAAAATGATGATAGGCTACCAATCATGTTTGCCCTCTCTTTTGAAATTATCCTTTGGATTTTAGTGGCTGCAGAGTCCTAGGAATGCTTGAACTTGGGATGGTAGAGTGAGAAGGAGAGGTTATGGTCAGAATTATTTTTGGGGATGGTGGTAGGGTGGCATAGAGTGGGAGCGGGTATATGGGAGATGATAGAAGAAAGAGTTGGCCTTCTCTTTTGATATTTTGTTCAGTCATGCTTGAGTTGAGGATGCTTTGGTAAGAACTTGAAGGGTTTGTAAAGTTCATATGTTACCAGGAATAATAAAAGTGACAAAAAGCTTTTAACGTCTTCGGTAAGCTAATGATCTTTTGGTTATTTTCAGAACCCATCTGTAAGATTGCTTATTGCAATAATTTAATATCTTCCCACCTTCTTAAACATAAAACATGGTGTAATTTCACCTTCTTACAACTCACTCACATGAAAGACTATAGTGAATAGTACTGTACAGTGTTTCATTTTATCTTTAATTCCTGGAGATCACATAAGATATTTAAATGTGCTAGAAAAAGAAATACAACCATGTATGTAATACATTTGTTTATGTCTTGCTTTGTTCCAAAAATACTTGAAGTAGCTTAAAAGAATGCCCCTAATGCAGATAGTAAATAAGTGGGAATGTCAGCCCAATACCTAAGGAGTATAAATTTGCTGTTGTTTAATTATATATAATGCAAAATGATGAAAAATGAATTTAACCCTTTCGATGACTAATTTTAGGTTTTCTAAGATTATTATTTCAAAATTAAAATATAAATTATTGTAATTGTGAAGTCTTTGCTTTCAACTACGTCCTCATTAAAGTTGTTTAAAACAAAAGAATTTCTTTCTTTTGTAACATAATTTCAAAACACTAAACTTGAATGTTAATTTGCATGTCAACACACTTGATGGTTACTTAAATTTTTACTTTATGAAAATTGAATTTTTATTTCAGAAGTAGAGTTTATATTTAAGAATCATTGACATATTAACATTTAAAGGCTCTATTGATATGAACAATGTTGAAGAGATAAATATTGGTTCATCTGGCATTGTAGTATCTTAATAGATATCTGTTGGCATTTTATGAGGAAGTTAAATTTCATTTAAGTAAATTGGAAATTGCTGTGGTTTCAAAATAATTAGTGCAATGCAATGCACTTCAACTTTAATAACTGTTTTCACAATATCATCCTTTCTTGAAATTTGAAAGAAATTGACAACAGTGTATAATATTGTCTTTTTAAACTAAAGCCTTACACTTTGGAAAATAAACCCTGGAAAGAGGCTCAATAATAGGGAATCACTTGATTTTTTTTTTCAATTAAGCAATTAGAAAACAGCAAAGATTTTAATCTCCTTTTCCCTCAAAACTGAAAAACATTCCATCTGTGTTAATGGCTTTAAAAATTTAACCTTAAGTATTTTGTAATAGGTATCAAATTCCTCATACTGGACTTTATAATGGAAAACAAGCTCAATCTAAACTATAATTTATTTGTTTCACCAATTATATATGTATGTCTGTACATATGTGTGCCTGTGTATGTATGTGTGTATGATCTGAGAAACTTTTCACAATCATTTGAGACATAATTTTTAAGAACTTAAAAGCAAACTAATTGAAATAATCATCTGATTTAGTCTTCACTAATTTAAGAGTTTTTGAATTATTAAGCTAACGATGACAAAGCCAAAGGCACGTAAATCAAATAGTATCAAAAGTTAACCTAAGGAGATTGAGTTAAAAAGGAGCATTCTAATCAAGTCTGCACAAATGAAGGTTAGATTAAACAGTGATTGTTGAGAGTTAAATATTAATGAGAAATGCACTAAAATATACCATCTACTTTTTTCTTCAAAATTTACTGTATGTGCATCACATTTATTATTACACAGTAATGTTATTGAAATACAATTATTATAATTATAATATTTATAGCTAGTTATATGTTTGAAAAGAGATAAAAGGACTGAAGGCTTCATGGTCTAACGTGACTCTCAGGTAAATATACCTAGGCTAAAAATGCCATTGTGACTTACACAGCATAGTAGGCACTGAAACATTTATTGGAAGTGAATGAATATGGTGATTTAATTGGGCAGCAGAGCCACCTTCAGATTCAGTTCTTCTGAGTTACAGATAGACAGACCTCTTGAACATTGTTCATGATAGCAGTGTCGCTATTACCAAAGAGCAGCCACTTTATTAGTTATTGGACAGTGTCATACTTTAAGGAAATGAAGAAAAACACTTGGGAAACAGAAGGAAGTGATGATATAATTGTATTGTGCCACATGGTCTTTAGGTAACAGTAATAACACGATCACAAAAATAGATGTATGAATTAGTATTCATTTTACACAGGGTGGGCTGGGGTTAATGGAGGTAAATGGAGAAGGGTTCGGAGATAGGTGGACAGGAAGGAGGTTGGAGCCAGTGAGGGAAGATTGAGCAATTCAGGAAGTTAGTCCCTGAGTACCAGGGAGACTCCTCAGGGCATCTGAGGTGCTACATGTCACAACCTTCTGCCACAAGGATTGTCCATGACCTAACGTTCTGTCAAATTTTGGCTAGTAAGCTTGTTCTCAAACCCGGGAACTCAGACAGCAAATACATGGGAGGCAGTATAAAGAATACATCTTCCCTGGTAAGAAAAAACTTTACAGACAGCTTAGTTCTTAGGCTCCTGACCGAGGGTAGTGATGAACAAATAAAGCAGAAAAAGCAGCGACTAATATCTGTTTCATGAAAAGGGACTGGGGAAACACAAAATCCCCTTGCTTTTTCTCCTCTCAGAGTTGGGTTTTCCCTACAGGAGAAATCTTTAAGGTAAAATGAAGGGCTGTCCACTTGCCCCCAAATCTCTAAATCCACCAAAAAGAGAGAAAAGGCCCCAAGAATGCTAAGGACAGAGGAGGGGCTTTGGGGAAAGCACTGAAATATCTGATGGTATAAACATGCTAACACTTCTGAGAAGCGAGAAGAAGGCTATCATTCATGTTTCATTCATTCATTCAGAGAGCATTTATTAAGCACCTAGTATTCTCTCCAAGCCATTCTGTAGATACAATGCAATTCTAATAAAAATCTCATTAGAGTTTTTCTATGCAACTTGACTCCTGCGCTGGCTTGGACATACTCCTTAATGCAGAGACCTACTTCTAGCTTCCTCAGGCCTTTTAAACCTCATCAACAGGGGCTAGAAAGCAGCTGCCACACACTTGGAAGATCTGTCCTCCCCTGCTCAGCAGGGATCAAATGAGAGCCCCATACACTTGAAAAAAGACTTCTCTCCTGGCAGGGGTCAGGAATGATTTAAGGGCACTGGATCTAATCTCTGTTGTCAGGACCAAGAGGGGACTCCTTGTGCTTGCAGTAAGACTCCCTCTTACTAGAATGTCTTTGCCTCCATATGTAGGGGCAAGAGGAAGCCCTGGAAACCCACTACCCCTTGCTTCTCAACACTCACAGCTTTGCCATCAGTATCTGCCTTGAAACCACTAAAATTAGTCTCATGTTAAAACTGCAAGTAGCACAATACTCTCATTCCCACTCATTTCCCACTCCAATTCCTAGACTGGTCACATCCCCTATTTTTTTTTTTTTTTTGAGACAGAGTCTCACTCTGTCACCTGGGCTAGAGTGCAGTGGCATCATCATGCCTCACTGCAACCTCAAATTCTGAGCTCAAGCGATTCTCCTGCCTCAGCCTCCTGAGTAGCTGGGACTACAGGCACACACCACCATGCCCGGCTAATATTTCTATTTTTTGTAGAGATGGTCTTGTGCTTGCTCAGGCTGGTCTCAAAGTCTTGGCCTCAAGCAATCCTCCTCCCTCGGCCTCCCAGAGAGCTAGGATTACAGGCGTGAGTCACCACGCCTGGCCAATATGATGTTTTGATATACATATACATTGTAAAATAATAACCACAAACAAGCTAATTAGCATATCCATCACTTCACATAGTTACCTTTTTTTTTTAGTGATGAGAATACTTAAGATCTACTCTCTTAGCAAATTTCAAGCATATAATACATTATGAACTATAGTGATCATGCATGTTATACATTAGGTCTCCAAATATTATTCATCTTATAACTTCAAGTTTGTACCCTTTAACCAACATCTCCCTATTTCCCCGAACCCCTGTCCTTCATTTCATGGTTTTATTTCCCGACTCACTCTACACTACTCCTGTCTTAATTCTTGGTAATATTAATAAACACATGGGTGATCTTTCTAATAGCCTAGTCACTTAGTTCCTTGAATATCTCTCCTCCAATAATCTTAACTTCCACCGTACTCAGCTCTTTATTTTCATAATTATATGAAAATAATTCTTCTAGACCTTCTTGTGATCAATAATTGCAACAGCTTCATAATCTCAATTTCCTGCATACTATTCTCTGACAACCACTTTTCTAGCTCATCCCTCTATGTTGTAACTATATAACAAGTCAATCAGCACCTACAGTCCATTGATCCTGCCATTTTTACCTGTCTTCCCTCTTCCTGTTGAGCATTTTCCCCTCCTTACCCAGTTTAAATTCCCTAGTCAAGCACTAAAATCACTCACTGTCATTCATCCTGAAATCCTTTGCCCTTCTCTCTTACCTCATCACATTGCCTTGGTAAATCACAACCCTGGTTAATTCAGCTATTGTCTGTGGGGTGCCTATACCCACACAGGCAAGCATAGCTGGGAGAAACACACGGTTGTGCTTATTGGTCTCAATTTAAATTCATGATCCTTAACCTCATGTGGGGACCTTAATAATTTCAGAGAATTGTCCTGTATTCTGGTCCATTCACTTTCCTGCTCTCTTAGATGACAGTTTCACACCTTCTCGTCTCTCCCCAAACCTCCAACACGTCCTCTCTAACCATCACCCTCAAAGGAATGTTATTTTTCGATGAATAGTCTGAGCTCCTTTAACAGGCTAATCTCATCCTTTCCTGTTTATTAAAGTACATCTCTAGCAGTTATTCTTTCTTTTTTCTGCTGCTATGGTTTGAATGTTTGTCTCCTCTAAAACTCATGTTGCTATTTAATGCCATTGTAACAGTACGAAAAAATGGGACCTTTAAGAGGTGATTAGGCTATGAGGGCTCCACCCTGATGGGTGGGATTGGTGCTGTTATGAAAGGGTGAGTTTGGCCGCCCCTTGTTCTCTCTCATCGTCTTTCCACCTTTTGCCGTGAGATGATGCAGCAAGAAGACCCTCATCAGATTCCAGTGCCTTGATATTGAACTTCCCAGCCTCCAGAACCATGAGCTGACAAATTCTGTTCATTATAAATTACCCAGTTTCAGGTATTCTGTTGTAGCAGAACAAGATTAATGAAGACGCCTATGTTACCAATTTTTTCCCCTCTCCATGATCATTCCCGTTAGCATTCAAACATTTTATTTTGTTCTGCCATCTTTACTTCAATCTGGAAACATTTCTTGATCATTTATTATTTGCATCTACTAGTGCTAGAGACATGAAAATGGAAAAGAATCATTGCATACTACCCCTATAGGCCAGAGGAGAGCATCTCTAAAATAGATTTTAGGATTAAAGACTGTAAGTATAATGAATTATAGTATTTTAATACTATCTATGAATTTCCATAATACTAGCTTTCTATTGACCAAGTAATATCTATAATAGAGGCCATTTTGCTCAGAGTAGAATATTTTATGAGGCTTTACACTCTCACTAGAAATAAATTTGAGCTTAATCATGGCTTCTCATACATAGTATCTAACTATTTTCCTTACAAAAAAAGAAATAAGAATCTTCTTAAATTAAGGTTAGGGTGATAATAATTGCTATAATTTATTGAATGTCAATAAATTATTGAATGCCAGACTCTGGGCTCAGTGTTTTCATATATTTGTTCACTTAATCCTCCCAGCACTGCTGTGAGGCAGGTAGTGTTCCCTTAATTTACAGGTAGAAAAATGAGAAACAGAGAGTTTTAAATTTGTAATAAAGCCCCTCCCCATGAGCTTTATACAGTTTTTATTTTAATTAGAATAACATACAAATTCTGGTTTGAATAGTCAAAGACAAAAAAAGTACACATGCAGATGGTCTGAACTAAATAAATCATGTGCACTTGAGAATGAACGCCATCTTATAAAAGAGAACGTGTCAATGGCTACAGTGGATTTATTGTCTGAGTGGTTTCTGCATGGCACCAGAGACCCAGAGAAATGACAGGGCAATGTAGCCAACAGACAACCAGTACCATTGGGGGATATGAGGTAGCGGGGAATGGGTGAGAATGCAGGAAGGAATGCCCACTCATTGTAAGATACAGTATACTTTTAAAATTAGGTAGTTTGGCTTTGTTTACTTCCACTTTTGTATTTTTAAACCTATAGCAAAGTTGAAAGAATAGCACAATGAACAACCATGTACTATTCACATAGATTTAAAACATTGTTAACAATTTGCCATAATTGCTTCTTTCTATGTATTTATAGTTTTCATTTGGCTGATCCATTTTAAAAGGTAATTGCAGACATTCCAATGCTTTTGCATGTATCTCTCAAGAACATGGTCATTCTACGTAATAATAATCCAGTTATTACACTTAAATTTAACTTGAATCCATTATTATTATCTAATATGCAGTCTATTTTCAAATCCTCTCAATTGTCCCAATAATAGCCTATATAGACCATTTTTCTCTCTGATTGAGGATCCAATTACAGATCCTCACTTGTATTTAGTTTTCACATCTCTTTAGGCTCCTTCAATCTGGAGCATTTGCCCATCCTTTTTTGTCTTTCATGATATTGATTTCACAAAAGAGTCCAGGGCATTTGTTTTCTAGGCTGTTCTTCAATCTGAATTAATATGACTTTTTCTCTTATGATTAGATTCACATCAAACATTTTTGGTGAGAGTACTACATAGATGATGTTGTACTTGTCAAATTAGTTTAATGAATTTTCTTGATAAATGTATTAACAAATATTTTTCATTTCAGTAAAGTACATGATTACATGCATGTTTAAAATATTTTATTTGCTTATAATGCAAATTTACTCAAAACTGTTAAATATAAGATGAAATGCTATACTGTACTGTCATGAGTAAGAAATCCTTGTAGATTAGTAGATTACTTGTTTTCATAGACAAATTTTAAAGTTAAGAAGGATGCAGCCTAAAATATGTGAATGTAATTGGTTTAAATATTTGAGCATTTACTGTTTACAAGATTAATAAATGTATTATATTATTTCTATCTAGGTGATAATGAGATTTTAATAATATTTTAAAGCCTTTTTAGTAAGTCTTAATAACTCTTTGCTGGAAAGTGGAATTAAATTAATAAGGTATATGTGAGAACTGCTAAAATTATTAGTTATAGAAACAGGAATTAAAGAAAAATTTCTTGAAATAGGCTCAAACATTGTAAATGTTTACAATATTTATTTACAATTTTTAACTTCATCCTTTACAAAAATTATGGCTGCTATTTATTATGTGCCAGATCTTTTATATATTTCTCCTCTAATTAGCACAATGATTTTAGGAGGAAGGTATAATTATTAACATTTTATGGATTGGAAACAAAGGAGCTCTTAACCATTACGGTAAATCCTTTTGGTTTCATCAGTCTACAAAAATGCTATATTTTATTGCCAAGATTGATGCTGTAGTATATTCTGAATTCCAGGGGTGGGGCGTGTGTGTGTGTGTGTGTGTGCGAGTGTGCACGCATGTCGCGTGTGTGCTTTTCTTGTGAAAAAAGAGAGGAATAAACTTAAATTTACATCTGGTTTTTGCTGTTTTCCCTGATACAGTCTTTTATGTTCTGGAACGAGCTCTGAGGATAGCCTTGTTTTTCTTGCTTATCATTTTATTTTTTTCAATAAAAAGTATTAATTTGGTGTAGTGTAAATAGTTATACTGGCAGCCAAGATGGCTAAGAAAGGAAGCTGTTGTTTACATTCTTTTCTTTAATAAGTGTTATGTTTGCTTTGCCTAAATTGCCACTTTGGCGAATTATCATTTTTTTAATGTTACATTTTTCTGTGATAAAAATGATGTATAAGTTTAAAGAAGTGAAACTTAATTTTAACTTCCCCTACATTTTCAGTCAAATTCTGAAATGAGTGTTGCTATATAAGTATATTCAATATAATCTATGGTTAAATTCATAATGTTAAAGTAGATATTTAAGGTAGGAAATCCATTATGGTAAACTCTCTTATGATTAGTGCTTTGTTGTCGGAAAGCTCTCAGAAGAATGCCTTTATAATAAGAGTAATTTTTAGTTCAAATTATCGCCCAGCATCTGACTTTAATTTCTACATTCCTATGAATAACTTTTCATGATGTGAAAAGATGTGTTAGAGTAACCAGATTTGTAGAATGGAAAGAAAAAGTGCAGTGTGTGAACAAGATTTACTTGAAAATCGCCACTAAGAGAGGATTTCTCCAAATGCCTGGCTAAGCAATCTGACAGATGCAGGTCTGGAAAGAAAAGGACTTCTGGACATGCACACATGCCCAAGGGATCACAGAGGAAGCCAGGGTCTAACGTGTAATGTAAATGCTATGATTTGATTCACTTCTTTAATGTGATGATTTAAAACTGTGATAAGAGGCAGACAAAACGTGGTGTCAAATTCAAATAAACTGTGGTGATCTGCCTTGTTTTCAACTTGTTGCTATCTGATGAAAACACTTTTCCACAAGCAAGACTGATGAGCAGATGGTGCTAATAAGGCCAATTAAGTACTAAGCTTCTGGAAATGTTTTTGTTGAGTGACATCTTCAGACTAGTTTCTGCTAACATGCATCTTAAGCCATGTGTTTCTAAGGGGCAATAATATTAATACTTACGGTCACTGGAATTTTCATTTTCAAGAATACAGACTCAGACAAGACAACAAGACAAATAAAAACCTTTGCACCAATTCCAAAGACAATACGTGAAGTTGAGCGATGAGAGTCTAATCCTTTTGAGATTCTGGCAGGGCTCAGTCTAGGTCACTGGTCTCCAGTAACTAGTGCATGAAGAAATTTTCTCTAGTCTACAATGAAAAGAGAAATACACCAAAAAAAAAAAAATCAGAAAAAAAAAATCAGAAAAAAAAAAAAACCGGAAAGAAAGAAAGAAAAAAACATAACTGGACTCTTTTTTGGGTGCTCTTTCCCTCTTAACTTTTATTTTTTTTCTGGTAGTTTGAAAGTTATTCTTGTATTGATTTTTATCTATATATCATACAATATTTGGATAACAGGTAAACAAAATTGAATCAATCATAAATACATTGTCAACATTGGTTCAGGAACGATCTTTCATTATTTTCTTTTATTTTTTATTTTATTTCTAAAATTTATTTTTAGGCCAGGATTGGTGGCTCACGCCTGTAATCCTAGCACTTTGGGAGGCTTAGGCAGGAAGATTGATTGAGGCCAGGAGTTCAAGACCAGCCTCAGCAAGAGCGAGACCCTGTCACTACAAAAAAATTAAAAAATTTGCAGGGTGTTGTGGTGTGTACCTGCAGTCCCAGCTACTTGGGAGGCTGAGGCAGGAGGATCACATGAGCCCAGGAGTTTGAGGTTGCAGTGAGCTATAGTGATGCCACTGCACTCTACTCTGGGAGACAGAGCAAGACCTTGTCTCAGAAAAAAAAAAATTTTGTTTACTTAACCTTCCCCCTCAAAAAAAAAAGGTTAAGATGAATAGCCACCCAAGCCAAGAGCCAAAATACTACTGATAATTTTTGTCTGCATATAGATTTGTTCCTTAACCTATCTCCTTGCCTGCCTCCCTTCCACCAAGCCCCTTAAATAACCACTATCCTGAATTCTACATTTATCATTTCCTTGCTTTTAAAAATATAAAAATATATTTTATAATTATGTTTTAAATCATTTAAAATAATTTTATCACAAACACAAACATAATTAATTAAACATTACATATTTTAATTTTGCATATTCTTGTATTTTATAGAAAGGGAATCATAAAAAGGGGAATATATTTATAAAGAGGGCATTAAAAAGGACTTGTTTTTTAAAATTAAACATTATGTTATTAATATTAATCCATGTTGTGTAAGGAGCCAAGTTTCATTTTCATTGTTATGAGAGTAAACTATAATTTATTTATCCATGAAAATCTGAGTTGTTTCCTGGATTCTGCTTTTATGGGCACTGCTGCTGTGAACATTCTAATGCATATCTTCTGAAGCATAGATAGAAGACTTTACCTGGAATATACTCAGGAGTAGAAGATAGGCATTGTAAGATAGGCATGTTTAACTCTGTAAGATTATACTAAATTGTTTTCTAAAGTGGTCTATAGTTTTATAAAATAATACCAAGAGTTTTCCAATTAGTTGAATTGAGTTACATTCCTACCAGCAATGAATAAGAGCTCCTATTGATTCACACATGCTCCTATATACTTGGTATTTTCTAGAAATAATTAAAATATTTAATAAAATAAGAACCATGCACTTTACTTGCTAAATGTCTACATTGTCTTCGTTGTAGTTTCATCTTTTTGTTTCTCACTATAAACAGATGGCATTGAAATTTTTAGTCAATAGTTAGATTTACTAAAGAACTATACCAACTTCTCCGCTTACTGTTGCTTCTTGCATTCACTTCTTTCTTCTTGATTGATTTTTTTTCTTTCACAATGTGTCCTTCATAATTTTTTCAGTGCAGGTCTACTGGTAATAAACTCTCTGTGTTTGTATGTGTTCTGATTATCCATTGCTGTATAACAAACCACCCAACACTTACTGGCTGGAAACAACCACAATCATTTTGCTCACAAACCTGTAGTTTAGGCAGGGCTTGGTAGGGAGGGTTTGTCTCCACTCCATATGGTATTAGCTGGGGTAGCTTAACTGAGTGATGAAGGAACTGTGTCCAAAATGGTTCTCCCATGTGGCTGGCCAGTTGGTGCTGGCTGTCAGCTGGGAACTCAGGGCTGAAGTCCGGGGATCTGGGTTCTCCTTCATATTGGCCTCTCCATGGCCAACTCACTGCAAGATGTCTATGTTCCAAGGGCAAACATCTCAAGAGAGAATAAGGTTGTAAATGATTGTCTTTTATGACTTGGCCTCAGAAGTCACATTAGTACCACTTCTACTGTACTCTTCTAGTCAAGAATGTCACAAAGGCCCACCTAGTTTCAAGAAGAGGGACCATAGACCCCACTTCTTAATGGGTTTAGATAGAGTTATAGGAAAAGAAATTTTATTGCAGCCATTTAAAAATGCAATATTAGGGTTTATGCTTTTTATTTATTTAAATTCTGGAAAATTCTCACTTTCTGTAATCTGTATTTCTAGAGCTTCTATTAATACATAAAGGGAATTCTCAATTTATCCACCCATATCTCTTAATTTCTCCTATATTTTCTGTCCAATTTTTTTTTCTTTTTTTTACCTGTGCTGTGTTCTGGGTTGAGTCTCAAGTATTTTTCCATTTAAAAGAAAATTTAAGCTGGGCGTGGTGGCTCACACCTGTAATCCCAGCATTTGGGGAAGCTGAGGCGGGAGGATCACTTGAGACTGAGAGTTCAAGACCAGCCTGGACAACATACAAAAAATAAACAAAGATTAGCTGTGTATGGTAGCATGTGTCTATAGTGTCAGTTACTCTGGAGCCTGAGGTGGGAGGATTGCTTGAGCCTGGGAGTTCAAGGCTGCTGTGAGCTAAGATCATGTCACTGCATTGCAGTCTGTGTGACAGAAAAAACTCCATCTCTAAAAAAAAGAAAAAAAGAAGAAAAAGAAAGAAAGAAAGAAAGAAAAAGGAAAGAAAATTTAGTGGCTATGTTTTTTTTATTTCTAGGATTTCTAATTGGTTCTTTTTAAAATATTCATCTATTTGTGTTTAAATTCTTTCTATTTTTTGTTTCATAGTCTTTTTTTTTCTTTTATCGGTGCTATTCCTTCCATTATCACTTTGAAGATACCAAATGCTTATTTTCAAGCACTGTTCTGATTGTGCTATTATTTTAGTTTCTTTGGGAGTGAATTTTTCCATTTTTTGCATCTAGTGGTTCTTTCACAGTAACAGTTTGTGTTACATGTTTTTTTTTGTTGTTATTACGGGTTCATCTTCAGTGGTAATCTTATTTACTCCCATTTTCTGAGTTAATCCTTCTTTAACAGTTTTGGCGTTGATACCATCTCTCCCCACCTTAGGTTTACTAGTTTAGAACATGGTTTTACATTGGTAAATCAAGGCTCTCGTCCATCAGGAATAATAAAATCTCTATCCCTGAGCAGGATTTGGCCTGGTCCCTAAATTTGTGGCTCTGGCTCTTATAACTTCTGGGTATAGTTCCAAGGTCCTGTGTTTCATAGAGTGAGTCTGGCTACCACCCTAAGAAATAAGTAGGGAACTCAATTCTCATCTATTTGCACCATTCAAATTCCTGAAGTTACTGCTTGTTTCTAGTGCTATATAGCCCAATAGTCCTGAAGCTTTAGACCCTGCTTACTTCCATTCCATTTTAGAGATTTTACATAATGTTTATATTTCTTTAACCCTTGCTTAAAGTTGGAAATAGAGTACTATTACCACTTGAAGACATCCCGTCAGCTTCTGTAGTGAGTTTTTTGTTTAATGATATTGTATGTATTAAGTTTAAAGGATTGTCCTTTATTCTGAGATATGTATCCTTTATATTATTTTGTATTGCTTTAAATGTTTTTTATTACAAAGATGATGGTGGTCATATTTCATAAACTTCTTTCTTGCCAATGAAGTTAACAAACTTGTGTTAGGCCCCAAAATGGTCCTGAAATTTCACTAGTCTGTGATATCCAAATTTTAGAGAACCACTGATTAAGCATTCATAGATATCTTGGAGTAAAGGTGTATTGTATGACTACCATTCATTTATCAAAGCACTTTAGTACTATACATAAAATTTACACAGTCCTGCTCTAGATGCTGAGAGTGAAACAATAAAAAAAGATAAATTTCTTCTCCTTCTGGAATTTAAAGTTTATTTGTACACTTTCCATGTGCTGCATACCCTAGAGTATGTTCACATACTCTGGTACTCAAGATGAAGGACCATGTCTAACTCATATCCTAAATGTCTAATCATATTGAATACTATATTCCGACTGTATTTAATCCATCCTGCTTTTTCTCCTTATAATCATCATCACTACAAAGCACCATAAAAGTTACAAGGAAGACTAAAAACTGGCCCCTGAGCACAAAGAACTCATAATCTAGTTAGAAAGACAGGACACATGGAGAGGAAGATTAATAACACTCCAAGGTAGCATATGACTAACTTGCAATGTGTGATGCAGCGAATGAGAGAGAAATCACTAAGGAAGTGAGATGTTAGCTGTACCTGAGATATGTGGATTCTTCAGGTAGCCTAATAATATAGTGCTCCCTAATACTCATAATATTTAAATATTTAAGAGGGCAAAGTGATGAAGGATGCCTGCTGGTGGCTGGGCTAAACCTTCCCGCTATTGTCCAGAAGTGCTCTATTTCGGCTCAAACTTGCATGTCCCATGCAGTGATGCAAAAATTCAGCAATTTCTTGGATCCACGTTCCATTGGGGTTTAGCAAATTTCTTTTCTTATAAGAATATCATGCTTACTCAAAGCTGTTTATCAAAATATTTCTCCCAACCATGGTATTCTACCAGAGATATTTTAGTGCTTCAGTGATGCTTTAGCATTCCTTAGAGATTGGCAGTACGATCTTGCTCTACTGGAAGGACAATAGAATTTTACTAAGTGGAAGAACAGGGAGAGCATTCCAGAAAGGGGAATAAGTAAGTAAATAAATGTATAGATTTTTCAAAGTCTTAAAATTATACTAGTATTTATAATAATTGATAATTGATTTTGTGATCTAAGAAGTTTTTATGAGCAAATCTTAAGAATAATAAATTCAGTCAGAAAGCTGGTTATTAATTTTAGTCATGTTACCACAAATTTATCATATTGAGCTATACTTCCTAAGTTTTTGATGTGTTAGTGTGCTAGGGCTGTTGTAACACAGTGTTACAAACTGGTGGCTTAAACAGCAGGAATTTATCGTCTCACAGTTCTGGAGGTTAGATGTCTGAAATCGAAGTGTTGGCAAGGGTGAGGGTTAGGTTTCTTCTGAGGGCTGTGAGGGAAGCATCTGTTCCAGACCTTTCTCCTTGTCTTGTAGATGGCCCTCTTCATGTACAGCCATGTGCCATGTGATTGTGTTTCAGTGATGGACCACGTATACGATGGTGGTTCCATAAGATTATATTTTAATACCATATTTTTACTGTGCCTTTTCTATGTTTTGATAAGTTTAGATGCACAAATACTTACCATTGTGTTACAATTGCCCACAGTATTCAGTACAGTAACATGCTGTACAGGTTTGTAGCCTAGGAGCAATATGCTATACCACATAGCTGAGGTGTGTAGTAAGCTAGACCATCTAGGTTTGTGTAAGTGCACTGTATGATGTTTGCACGACAACAAAATTGCCTAATGACACATTTCTCAGAATGTGTCCTAGTCGTTAATCGATGCATGACTGCATATATAATGTTCTCCCTGTATGTATGTGTCTCCAAATTTCCTTTTTTTTTATAAGGACACCAGTCATATTGGGTTAGAGTCCACCCTAATGACTCAATTACCTCTGTAAAGACCCTATCTCCAAATAACATCACATTTTGAGGTACTGGGAGTAAGAACTTCAACATATTTATTTTGAGGGGCCACAGTTCAACCTGTAACAATAGAGAACTTACTATTTTGTTTATTAATATCAAAGTTAACAGTGAGCCACTTGAAAAGTTCAAAGAGGACTTGGTTCAAATTCTTTCCCAGAAAGGAAAGTTAGGGAAGGGGTAAAAAGAAATAATGGGGGAAAAAAGAAGTTTAATAGTGGACATCTATAATTTTTGCCGGTCCAGAATTTTTTTCTCCTTATTTTGGTAATATCACCTTTATTTTGCTCCACGTGGTTCAAGTAGGGTCTGAAATAAAGTATTCCATGTTCATATGCTGAATTATTGGAGTAGAGATGGCTACATGACTTAAATGGGCCAATCTTAACATCTGGGCATGTCATTTGGGACTTTTTGTTGGAGCTCTTGAGAAAATCGTATGCTCTATCTTCTGGGGCTGCTCGTGACTAACTATGCCACCTTTTGAAGATGGCCTAAGCCAACAGGGGGGAAAGGAGAACTGAAAGATGGAGAGAGGCAGAATTATAACAACATCATTTTGAGTTCTTAGATAGAGCCATGCCTACAATCCATGCTTTGAACTTCCAAGTTACATGAGCCGATAAATTTCCTTTTTGGTTTAGGTCAGGCTCATGTTATTTGTAACAAAGAATCTTAACAGATGATCATGTAGATTTTGAAGAAAGGTAATAGGAAATAGGCAATTATGGAAGTGAAGTAATTTGTTACATACTTCAAGTAAGTGTGCTAATAAAAGGGTTGTTCTAAGTCTTCCTAAAATGAGCTAATGTATAGTTTCCCTCCATTTTCTCTTTTATTGATTGCTTAAAAGCCTAACTTTTTAACTCTTTTTTGATTAGAAAGGTTTTTCAAAAATTCTCTAAGTGTGCTTTCATGTACAATTGGTCCTCCTATCTGTGGGTTCTGCATCTGTGAATTCAACCAACTGGGGATCAAAAATATTTGGGAAAAAATAGGTGGTTGCATCTGTACTGAAGATGTACAAACTTCGTTCTTATTATTTCCTAAAAATACAGTGTAACAACTAACATTCACATTGTATTAGGTATTATGAATAATCTAGAGATGATCTAAAGTGCATAGGTCATACGCGAATGCTATGCCATTTTATATAAAGGACTTGAGCATTGTGATTTTGGTATCCACAGGGTGTCCTGGAACCAATCTCTTATGGATACTGAGGGATGACTGTACTTATCTGTTCTTTCTCTCCCAAAATAATCAAATCAGTAGAAAAACATTCACATTGTCTGTAAATGGCTGAGTCTAAGCATCTTGATGAGTTTTAACTCATGTAGTTATTAAATATTTCATCATTAAAACATATTTCTAATGAAGTTATTATTTTATCATTGGTAAGGCCTTGAGCATAATCTCAGAAATTCCATGTTTATTGATAAATGTATATTAATCTGTGGGTAGTTATCAATTTATAAATAGGTTGTATTCTAAAAATGTATATGATATGAAAGATAAGTTTAGAGTACCTTTTCCCACAGAAATAATGTTTCATAAGGTGGTTAAATACCCAAGCTAGCAAACAAAAATCTTTTTAATCTATAAGGCAGCTGAACTGTGGAGGGAGGCAGAATAATGTGCCTGGATAAGAATTTGGCTCCTGGACCCAGGCTGTCTGGATTCAAATACAAGCTCTGCTGTTTATGTGTTTGTCCTCGTGCAAGTTACTTGGTGGAGGCTTTGGCAGTTTGAAGTATCAGATGAAGGAAATAGCATTTATATGTGTGGGATATTTTAAAGTCAAAAGTCATGCTATAAAAATTTATACCTCACACATGTACAAAAATTTACCTCAAATGGATTATAGTCCATTTTAGCTCTTGATGTAAGAGGTAAAACTATAAAACTTCTAGAAGAAAACATAGTATGAAATCTTAGTAATATTAGATTTGGAAAAGATTTCTTAGAAAGAACACAAAAATAACAAATGTAAAAGAAGAAAACCAACAAATTGGACTTTATCAAAATTAAAAAGATTTCCTATTTAAAAAATAATATTATAAAAATGAAAATGCAAGCCACAGATTGGAAAAAATATTTATAAAACATATGTCCAACAAGGGACTTTTATTTAGTATATATGAAGAATTTTTACATCTAAAATGACTATCTTAGGCCGGGCGTGGTGGCTCACGCCTGTAATCCTAGCACTCTGGGAGGCCGAGACGGGCGGACTGTTTGAGCTCAGGAGTTCGAGACCAGCCTGGGCAAGAGCGAGACCCCGTCTCTACTAAAAATAGAAAGAAATTAATTGGACAGCTAAAAATATATAGAAAAAATTAGCCGGGTATGGTGGCGCATGTCTGTAGTCCCCGC
>CAUYSK010049749.1:0-69130 GCA_963575035.1 Avahi laniger | reverse complement strand
GGCTGTGCAGAAGCTTTTTAATTTGATTAGGTCCCATTTATTTATTTTTGTTGTTGCTGTGATTGCCTTTGGGGTCTTCTTCATAAATTCTTTGCCTAGGCCAATGTCTAGAAGAGAATTTCCAACTTCTTCTTCTAGAGTTCTAATAGTTTCACTCCTTAGGTTTAAATCTGTGATCCAGTGTGAGTTGATTTTTGTGAGGAGAGAGGTGTGGATCCAGATTCAGTCTTCTACATGTGGCTATCCAGTTTTCCCAGTACCATTTATTGAATAAAGATTCTTTTCCCCAGTGTATGTTTTTGGTTGGTTTGTTAAAGATAAGATGGCTATATGTGACAGTTTTATATCTGGGTTCTCAGTTCTGTTCCACTGGAAAATGGCTCTGTTTTTGTGCCAGTACCAAGCTGATTTTAATATTACAGCTTTGTAATAGAATTTGAAGTCTGGTAGGTTGATGCCTCCTATTTTATTTTTATTACCTAACTTTAATGGAAAGAGAAGCATGCCACCTGTGCAGTCCTGCTCTATACCCCCGATGGGGTCCATTCAGTCGGGGATAGTGGGGATATGCTTAGGATTTTACTTCTTGTTTGCATTCATCAGCACTAGAATGTGACTTTAGACAGCAGAATATTGTAAGCAAATAGTATAAACCAACACCAATGTGGTATACTTTGGAAAGCATGTTGAAAACTGCTTCTCTCATCTCTGGTAATTGGCTTGAAATACCATCATAAAAGCTTCATTCGTTAAATTTCTGGGAATATCTGTTAAAATGTATGGCCCTCCCAAAATATAGGGAAACTTTTGAGAGATGAATAAACCCAAGGTTAAAGTCTGACACAGGGGGATTTATTTCTGAAGGACAATTCCAGGAAATGAGACATGCGCAGTATCTAGCACATATGTGGGAGGTTCTTCTAGAAAGACGGGAATTCCTGAGGAAAGAGAATACAGTGGCCATAGCTCAACTTTTCCTTCTATTTTATTTTGCCTTTATGGACAAGCTAATTCAGAACAAAGCATGAGAGAAGTATATGGTTCCTGTCTTTCTAGCAGTCACACAGTCAGATGAGTGGGCTCTGAAAACACTTAAATATAACTGTTAAGAAAAAATCATTTCCACCATAACAATAAAGAATTATTACTGCATTTAGTCTGTAAACAAAGAGATGTAAACAGACCACATTCTGTCTTTTTAAAGGTATATTTCAACAGCCTTGTGAAATATTTGCAATGTAAAGGAAGTCAATATTGTCTGCATTCAAGGCTTGGGAAGACACATGTGTACAAAAAAAATCAGGAAGCTATTAACTTTAAACAAATTACATCCTTGAGTTTCATTTTAAAGAGAAAATTATAAAAATATATTTTGTAAAATAGGTAAAATCATCACTTTCATATGAAAGATAAGATGAACATATGCCAATAATTTTATTTAGTCCATAATCAGTAAGAGAAACAGTAAGATGTAAAAAAATTCTAAGAACCCATTTAAAAGGAGAATTTAAAAAACAGTCCCATATGGGCAATTGGAAACACTGATGTAAATTTACCAATGTACGCAAAACTGGGCATTTCCATGGAGACAAAGCAGAGAATGAATTGCATCTCCACTGAACAAAATTCAATTGTGTTTAAATGGATAAGAATAATTTGTATTACTATCAATTTTCCAAAATGTGCAGAGTTGTAAAATAGTTCATTCAAAAACTGTAAAAAACACAAAGCCCTACAGAATCAGATAACCCAGAAGAGTGTGCTAGACAATGTCTAGTATTCCATTGAAAAGACTCGCAGTAATCTGTTTGCCCATTTTAAAGTCTTTCACAATTTTTTCTGACATAAATAAGGGCAATGTGTCTCAGTAGTCTTGGCCACATCACCAAGGCTTTGGAAAACACTGGCACATTGACTTTTAATGGGCAGCTTCGGGCTAATTATCTCTAGCTTCTTTTAATTTCCTTAGTGCCACTTTGTTTAATAGAGATCAGAGGGCTTGAGTTCCAGAAGCTTCATTTCTGAGACAGGCTAAGAAAACTCAGGGAAAACAACTTTAAGATTAAAAGACAAAGAAAGTGAATTGTCAAGGCTGAATCACTGGTCACTTTTCATGTATATTATTTATTGTAGAAACATGAACTTATACTTACCTCTTAGTTACATGTAAAGAAAAATCACCCTAAAACAATATGTTATCCTTTTGCTCCTTATGTGAAAACTTATTCAGGGTTTATCAACTATAATTTTGACCAAATATGAACTCAGAAATGCAAGAAAACAAAAAAGAGGCAAATTAAATATACATTTTCAAATGACATTGCCCTATTATCCAGTATTTCTTTGCTTTAAAAAAAAATTGCCATTTGAATCATTTCCAAAAGAATCCAAGGATGATGCTGTAGTTCGAATGAGGCTGTTTTCTCCAAAATTTATGTTGAAACTTAATCCCCAATTAACAGAATTAAGAGGTGCGGCAGCCTTTGGAAAGCCTTGGGTGGAACGCTAATTACTGGTATTAGCACCCTCAGACAAGGGCTCCAGGTTGAAGACAGTGCTGTCTTGCCCTTCCACTTTTCACCAGTTGAGGACAGAGCAACAGGGCATCACCTTGGAAGCAGAAAGCAGCCTCACCAGACACGAATGCCAGCGCCTTCACCTTGGACTTCCCAGCCTCCAGAACCACAAGAAATAAATTTGTGTCCTTTACATTAATAAATTACCCAGTCTGTGGTATTTTGTTATAGCAACAAAAATGGACTAAGAGAGATGTTTATCCATTCTTCTTTGATTAAATTAAGGGTTCCCTTAATCTTGTTCCATTTTTCAACCAACCAACCAATAATAATGTGAATTTCAAAATAGAAAAAAAGAGATGATTTTAAATGTTCAACACAAAGAAGTAATAAATATTTGAGGTAATTGATATGTTAATTAGCCTGATACGATCATTCCATAGTGAATACATGTATCAAAACATCACATCATACCAGTAAATATATACAATTATTATTGTCAACTAAAAATAAAATAAAATAAAACTTTAAAAGGTAAATGAATAGAAGAAAGCAAAGTTAAATGTTATCAATATTCAGAATGAAATTCTAATCCCATAAAATTAAATACATATTCCTGAGAATTGCTTTTTGAAAAATGAATTCTCATGAGTGTGTGGGTAAGAGCTTCAGAGTAGATCTTCATTTCATATCACCATGGAAATTGGTCACATATAAATTTTTTAAAATGTTGCCCTCTACCTACCATACCTCCCATTCTCCACTCAGCTATTAATAAGGAAAAAACGAGTTGGAAGAGTTCCTCACCATTTGGCCTATCTTCTCCTAAATTCATCAACATCCTTTGTATTGTTATGTATTGTTATAGTATTCTTTAGATTTATTTTCACAATTAGCAGTAGTAGACTCACTTGTTAGCAAGTCACTGCTAACCAAAGACAAATGCTGAAGTATGAGGAAAGGACACTAGAAAAGTTGTTTTTCATGTGGCTAATGTCAGTTGTTATAAAAATTTTGGACAGCAGTTTCATTGTACTGTGGGAGTGGATACATTGTAGATTTTATCTGATACAAAACTCTTAATTAGAAATAGAACATTAACAGCCAATTAATCTAAGCTATTTTGTACAAAAAAATAAAGTAAAATGGCCATTCCCCTTTGTAAATGAATATGCGTGTTTCTGTTAACACCTTCATGTTTCGTGTCCAGTGTTATATGCAGTTGGGAGCAGCTCTGAACCTGTGTAGCCCAAGTATCAAGGTACCAGGCAAGTGGGCTTCGTTCGTAATTGAATGCGAATATAACAGAAAAAATAACCAGAAAATTCTTTCCTATCTTCTAGGCAAATATCTGAGATTTTCACAGCAGAAAATTTCATTTAGAACTTCTTATTAGGTAAGAAATAAATCTTAAAAAGAAAATCTCCTGGGAGAGTGGCTTTCATTGAAATAACATTGTCAGTGAGTACTGCTGGAAATTCCTTGAGCATAAGTTAGGTTAGATGACTTTGAAAAGGAAACAAAAATGTGGAAGAGAGTGAGGGAAAATGCCCTAGAGATAGAAAGATATGGAAAGGAATATGGAGACATCAGTGTCAAATATCACCTAATTTATCACATTTTTTCTGGATCTGATCTTCCCTTTATCTCTCCTTTCCTAAATTTTCTTGACAGATTCTATTCATTGAGGATTCACATTTATGCATAATGCTTGTAGAATGCAGTAGATAAATCTGGTCCTCAAGAATCAAAGAGATAATCTGGTTCATGCATGATTTATGAGCTAAACTGTGAGTACAGACTACACACTGAAATATTAGGCTAAGATATGATGTTTGATTAGGAAGAATTTTGAAAACAGCAAAACTTGACCAACCAAATAAGCATTATCTTTTCAAAGTGGTCTAAAGGGGAAGCTCTGTGATTGCTATAAGGTTTTTGATTTTTTTTAATTGCCTAAAATGTTAGGATACTCTTCTGAATATTCTCTCCACATGTTCCCTTTCCATCAAGTTTCATGTAAAATTCTAACTCCTCTGTGGATGCATATAATCCAATATGATTATCTTATTCAGATGAAATTTCTCTTCTGAATATCAATTGAAATGAATATATATTTAAACAGTAGCATCCGTATGCCACTATGGTAGGAAGAATTCCAAGATAGTCCTCAAGTTTCC
Organism: Avahi laniger; assembly: GCA_963575035.1. Classification (NCBI taxonomy): domain Eukaryota; kingdom Metazoa; phylum Chordata; class Mammalia; order Primates; family Indriidae; genus Avahi; species Avahi laniger. The sequence continues at coordinate 64,434 of CAUYSK010049749.1, read as the reverse complement.
CATTCACTGGTGTACACACCTTGCACAATCTGCTCCCCTTGGGTGCTGGCAAAATCTGTAAATATGAATGCATAACACTTCTGTAATTGGGTCACTGTATTAGTTTTCTAGGGCTGCCATAACGAAACACCACAGACTGGGTGATTGAACAACACACATTTATTTTCGCATAGTTCTAGAGGCTAAAAGACAAATCAAGTTGTTGACAGAATTGGTTTCAGTACGCCACCCCTCTCCTGACTTGCAGATGACTGTCTTCTCACTGTGTCCTCATGTGGTCATCCCTTTGTCTGTGTTTCATGGGTGTTATAATTGCCTCTTCTTATGAGGTCACCAGTCATATTGAATTTGGACCCACCCACATGGCTTCATTTTACCTTAATTACCTCCTTAAAGGTCTTATATCCAAATACAGACATATTCTGAGGTACTTAGGTTTAGGACATCAATATATGAAGATTGGGAGGACACAATTCAGCCCATAACAGTTAATAATGGTTACTAACCAGTTGATTTGAGTTCATCAAAAAGTAGATTATCTAGATGGATTATCTAGATAAGTGCTTAAAAGGACTTGGTTCTTCGCAAAGTCAGAGAGGACGGAAGTATGAGAGAGCCTGGAGAAGGCCGCTTGGCAGGGACTTGAAGAGCTCCCTAGGACCTGCACAGAGGTCTTGTCAACAGCCAGCAAGCAAAAGGAGCCTCAGTTCTACAACCACCAGGATATATTTGACTATTTGAGCCTCCAAATAAGGACACAGCCAGCCAACACTTTGAATTCAATCTTGTGCAACCCTGAGCAGAGACTTCAGCTAAAATATGCCAGACTACTGAACTACAAATCTGTGAGATGACAAATTTTTGTTTTAAGCCACTAAGTTTGTGGCTACTTGTTACATAGCAACAAAAAATTAGCATATCCATCTAGGGTATACCTCGTTGTATTGTATTTTCGTACTGCTTTTGTGATTCCAAAGACTTCAGTGCATTGATTGTTGGCATGAGTTCTAGAGCAAGACTGTCTAGTTCAAATCCTGGCTCAACTCTTTGAGCTTTGTGCCATTTTGTATGTTACTCAACCTCTCTGTGCCTCATGTTTCTCATGCATAAACAGGGAATAAAATCATATCTCACAGTGCTGTTACAATTATTAAGTATATTGATACATAAATATCTGTCATCAAGAAAATTTTCCAGTATTTTGTAAACACACTATTACTGTACTGTATTGTAATATATAAAGACTTTTCTAATATACCTACTTATGTAAACCAAGATGAATGGTTGCTGAAGTCTACTGTATAAAAGACATTGTTCAAAGGTCTTTCAGTAATGAGTCCTTATTTTATCCACAATTAAGAAAGAGAATATGGCTATGTTATAAATCGCAGAAGAGGATTCTAGAGGAGGATTTCACATGTTAATTATAGAAACTCAAAACAACAAAAGTAAAGATACTTTTTGATAATCATATGAGAGACGGGAATTTCAATGTATTTCAGTTACTTGGTTCTCTTATAGAGAATGTCAACAAACTGCTAAGTTTGCATTTCTTCTTTTTTATCTGTCTCTGTAGAGCCCCTTGGAGAATATGTAAATAAAAACCTCAGAAGAAAGGAATATTATAGCAATAATAAGCACTTCCCATGTGACAAGTATTCTGCTAGGCTACCAGCATATATTATGTTATTTACACAATTAACATTTTCTGAAGCAATTATTGGTTTTTTAACTTTTCATTTTAGAATAATTTTAAACCTACAAAATTTGTAAAACTTGTACCCTTTACCCGGATTCTCCAAATGTTAACATTCACAATTTTAACAGCACAGGGATCAAAAATCAGGAAATTAGCACGGATACAATACTGTCACCTAATCTAAAGACTTTATTCAAATTTTGCTGATTGTCTCACAACTTTCCTTTTTCATGTCCAGGATCCAAGCCACGATCATGCATTGCATATAGTTGTCATTTCTGCTTAGTCTCTCTTGACCTAAACCAGTCACTCTGTCTTTGTCTTTCATAGCACTGACACTTTTGAGGACCTGTGGCTAATTGTTTTGTAGAATATCCCTCAGTTTGGGTTTACTTCATATTTCCTCATGACTAAATTCTGGTCATTCAGTTTTGGTAAAAATACAACAGGAGCGATGTTGACTTCTCATATCAGAAGGCTCATAATGCTAACGTGTCTCATTGTTGAAGATGTTAACTTGGTGTCTGTTAGGCTTTTTTACTATAAAGAATATTTTATTCCTTTTTAATTAATAAATATCTTTTGTGGATACTTTGAGAACATGCAAATATCATATTTCTGACCATACTTTTGCACACTACATTTTGATCATTAATGATTTGTATAAGAAATTATTTTTGCAGTGTTTATCAAATGGTAATTTGCTATTTTTCTCTTTTTATTATGCCTTCTACAGTCTACTGTAAGGGAAGTTTTCACTTTATCACATTTATTTGTTATTTGGTTATTTATATTAACATGAACTCATGGATTATCATTTTATTCTACAGGTTATAAAGCATTATCACTAGTATTGTTTCCTGTTTAGCCACTGAAGCCCCGTTCATATGGCTCCTATGTTCTTTTTACTTGCCCCTATCACTTTTTGAGCACTTCTTATGTATTCAGTGTAAGATGTTCCAGGTTCATCTTACACTTTCTATGTCTTAGCCCTGAAATTAGCCATTTCCCCCAGAAAACTTGGCTCTATATATTGAAGAATGAAATTTAGGAAACAAGTTATGGACTCTAGGTATACTCATTGGTACTGGGGTTTCATTGCTTCTAGGCTCTCTCAGAGCTAGGAATATTTTATATCTATCTATCTATCATCTATCTAAATAAAACCATTATCTCATAGTGGTACCTTCTCCAAATTCTAATCTAGCTCCAAAAGATTTATTCTAGCCTTTCTCTTTCCCTTATAATTATCATTACTTTTCCTTTCATTTTACCGATGAAGAGTCGTGGGCCTTGGGAGATTATCCAGTGTCACATGGCTGGTCAGTAACAAAATCAGGATCCAAACCCAAGATTTTTATTTCAAATCCCAAGTTTTTAACCACTGGGCTTTACTGCACTTCTACAAATAGAAGTAGAAACACTTCTCCCTGGGAACCTGCTTCTAAATAATTTTGTGGAATTCAATAAATGGCTTTAAGCTCTCAACCCAAAGTTAGAAAGGCTGTCCAGCAGAAAACAGGAATTCTTTGCTCCAAATCTGATTTTATAATTGAGGAGGAAAAGCAAGTTTGTTTACTTTCAAAAATTTACAATCTGTTAGTTCTTTGAAATGTACCTATGTGTAATATCACTAAAAATACAGGACATAAAAGATATACTAATGCTTTTCTTGACCTTCTTGACCTTCAAAGTTTGCATGGAATGAAACTAACCACTTGAAGAAGTATCTAGTTTTACATTTCAGCTCTTCATGAATCGAGTCTCTATTTTTTTCAGTATTTCAGAAAACCATCTCCAGCCAAATAATAAAAAGGTTCCAACAATACCCATGCTCATCTGAGTCCCTTGACCTTAAGCAGCTCATAAACTGTATCACCTACACTTTTTCTCTTTCTTTCAGTTTTTATTCTTAGAATTGTTTGAGGGTTTATAAAATAGTAAATAATACCCTTTTAAACATTTTGTAGTGCTTTCAGAAATGTGATTTAACAACTCAGGGAATGTTTTGCCAATTGAAGCTAATAATTTTGATAAAAACACTTAGAATGCCATTTATTTACTCAAATTCATGTGTGTATATATAAAGCTTAATCTAAATGTCATAAAGCATAAATCACATATGACATAGCTAATACCACATGTAATTTAGACAGCAATCCCGAATTAATTCCAGGTATAAATAATGTATTTGAGCAGCAATAATTTCTGATGTTACTCCTTTCTACCTACAGTATGGTTGAAGCTGATATTATTATCTTTTTCATTTGGGAAAAAAATCATTTTCTGACTTTCAAAAATTGATAGTTATTAATAATATATAATGATTATTCATTATCCAATCTGTCAAAGATGTAGTTTAAATAAAAAATAGGTCACCAAAATAGACACAGAAATATGAAAGATTTATAGAGGTAGATTTACAACACTTGTCAAAATTAATACCTCATAATGCTTCATAAAAGTATTTCATAAAGAAATGTCAACTCAGAACCTTTCTACTTTGGAGGAAGGAGGTATAATTATATCTATTGTGAGTAGGAGTTATAGTATATTGTCAGAAACTGTTAAAACTTACAAGAAAATGATACATATTTCCTCAAAGATTTAAATTTTCTTACATTCAACTGTAACAAATTTTTATGAAACTCTGTAAAAGGGTTGTTCCTACCAGATAAGTAACTTGTATTTATTATATAATTAATATGATCCTTGCATTTGCTGGAGTACAAAATAGGATCAAAGTTGATACAACATGCATGGTAAAAAAAAATAGTAATAATAAAACAAAAAAACAAACAAAAAAAAACATGCCTGGTAAATAAATCTAAGTTGATATACCACTGGCTGAGCGAAACTCATTACTTCCCTCAACCGTAAGTATATTAGAACCACAAGAGTGCTTACCCCGCCCAAGCGGGATTGTGCCTCATTAATATTGCTTTGCAGAGAAAGTTGGATTGACCCACTGAAAGTCCTCTTCCTTCAACTGTTGCTAATGTTGCCTCTGGATGAAGTTCCTGCTAACATAAGGATTCCAGAAGTCTGGCGCAAACATGCAACACAGAAAGCATGTCCCAAAATCTGGAGACTCGGAAGTTGGAAGATAGTACCTACTTACTGACTTGTAGGTATCAGAACAGAACCAGCCCTCACCTCACTGCAGGAAGAGGATTCTGATTACTGATTAGTACTTAGTCCTTTCAGCACTTTAGCTAGAGTCCAGAAATCAGAACCTCTCCCTGAAGGCTGAAGGTTGCATCAACACTAATGTATCTCCTCTGCTGCAAGCAGCAGAAATACTGGGGTGCGTGAGCATTACTCACATCCTGCTTCTTCCTCCAAGTCAGTTGCTGATTGAATTGCTCATCCTGATTTGACAGCCCCAAATAAAAAGTTCTTCTCTCTCACTGTACCAAAATTAGCCTCTAAGATGGTTTCCCTCACAGGAAAAACCTACAATGATACACACACACACACACACACACACGCGCGCGCGCGCACACACACACACACACACACACACACAGAAACAGGGAAATTTCTTTAGCTTTGTAACCAAGTCATTAAGATTAGAGGCCTAAGATTAGTGGGCTGTAACACGTACAAGCATTGGTACTTTTCTACTTCTAAGTCTCAGTTTCAGCTATAATTTGGGAATAATAATGCTTGTGCTCACTACCTCTCAAAGTTGTTTTGAGAACAAATAAAATCAGGTCACACAATAGCTTTAAAATTTCATGTTGAAACAATTATAGAATTTATCACCTTAAAATCCTTCTTATCTAATATGATGAATATTAATTTTTAAATTAGCAAAATTCCTGCTCAAGTGAAAAATTGTGTTGACAATTGACCTGCAGGTGCAAAATCTGTCATAAATGTCACTTAGCAATTTTAAGTAACAAAATCCACAAAGAGGCCAGAGCTACTGCACGTGACAATTATCGCACATGTTCCAATACTGGTATTCAGCCTCATACTTGTATCGTCATGCTCATCACTGTCTTTCACAGTGTTGTGTTTCATTTTTCTTTCTTATTTCTTCTTTATTTTCCCATATTCCAAGTAATACCCAAGGAATTGCTTAGTTACACCAAGATCTCTGATAAAAAGGTATTTGTTCAATGCAAAAATACAATTAACTTCAAATTATATATGGTGACTATTTTCCTTCCTGTCTCATGTATCTCCAATTTGTAAAACAAATTCACAGAACAAGTCCATATATAAACATTAATTTTTAGTGGAGAAGAAAAATATATTTCACAAGTTTTATACAGTATCTTAATAACAATGCAATAAATAACTTTCATGTAGGATTTAAGATTATTTACCAAGCAACTGGTTCCAAGGGAAAATAGATAGGGTGTATTATTCTGGTCATAAATGTTAAATATTTACAATAAAGAAAGCCTCAGAGTAATAAGGTTAAAATTAGAGGTGACCTCAAGAGACGGTGTATGTGCCATCATATTTTAATAGCAGTTGGGAGATATATAGGTATTGGCTGGAATTGTCAGGCAAGTGTAAAGTCAGCATGAAGTCATTGATCAAAGCAGGTCCCAAAGCGGCAGGCCTTGAGTCCTCAGGACCTACCAAAGTCCAGAGGAGACATGGAGGAGTGAAATGATGAGTTTTCAGGCCACCAGTGAACTTCAAAAATATGACTGTGAACCTCACTCAGGAGAATGGGACAACCTGGGACAGAGATGTGAATATGGAGAAGCACAGAGACCTGGTCTCTCTGGACTAAACCTCCAAAGTCTCGAGAATTTCCCCACAGGGCAGGCATCAGCTTTCAAACCAGACATGATCTCCTGGCTGGAGCAAGAGAAAGAGCTATGGGAAGAAACGAGAAAAATTTCTCATGACAGCTACTCAGATTTGGCAACTAGATCTGAAAGGAGAAAACATGTTCAAAGCAGAGAAATTTTTATGAATCCGTCTCATGGAGGAAAAATATTCAGATTACAAGGAACAAACTCCCATCTTTTTCATGTTTCACAACCCGAGGTTTGTAGGGATCAGTCAGAGAGGCACCAGGAAACCAAGCAAAAGATGCTTGAAGGAAGTAGCATCCATCCAGGTGAAAGCTTTGACTCGTGATAGGGTCTGCAAACAGGAGGAATTTAAGAAAAAGAATGGTGTGATTTCCAGTTTCCCTTTACCTCAGATACAGTTAAGAAACCATTTTCATGAATATGTCTTGCATATTAATATTTGCTTTATTAATAGCCATCAGAAGAGCATTGCAGTGAAAAAAAACGTGAACATAATACAAGTAGAATATTGACCATATTCGTCTTACAAGAACTAGAACAGAAGGTAAATAATACGTATATGCTGACATTGTTTAATCTATCCAAGGTGCTTCCTTAAATATACATACATAAAGATACTTATGGCAGAATACCCTCTGAATATAAGGAATACGGGCAAGTTTTCATAGGCTACGTTTATATGACATTAAAAGTCATTCACTGTATTTTCTTTTTGTATTTATAAAATCTGCCATTATAAGAACTTTAATTGATATCTCTGAAGTAGAAATCTTGGTTTACAGTGAGTGTAAAAAGTATCCATTTGTTTCTAAATTAGTCATCAAACAAGTCTTTATATATTTTTGAAAAAAACATTTTACCAATAATTATTACAATTGGGATACTATAAGAAAAGTAGCCTGTCTTACCACAAATCTGTCCTTGTTTTAGTCCTCTTTTAAAATGTGTTTTAAAATAATATGAAAGGAAATTATGCCTATTCCTTCAAAACTCACTACATTGACAAAGATATTCATTTTACTGGAGTCATATGTCAATATAGTCTGATTAAACTTTGAGAAATTTAAATTTCTTTTTTCAATAGGTTTAAAGGAAAATCAAAGAGAATCTTTTCCACCTGACCATGAGATAATCAGTCTGGGTTCTAGAAACCATTTATCAAGTATTTTCCCCCAGAGGGAAAAAAGGAAATGAATGCCCTATCAAAAGGTGGGCAAAGGAGATGAACAGAAACTTTGCAAAAGAAGACAGAATATTATTCTTATTTAGAATACAAAGAAGATAAGGATTCTGAGCAAGACAGCATCAGAAACCAATTTTTTGCTTGTGTTTCACGTATCATACCATGTCTGTGGAAGAATTCTTAAGACTTTGCCCTTTCTAAACCCCCTAACAGTAGGAGAACACACCCAGGCCTCAGAGTCAAACTGAGGATAGCATATATTCCACATTTTCAAACCTCCTCAACTGTACTTCTTGCCCGCAATTTTTTTATGCTATGCAAATTATTCTCTCCCCAACTAATGAAACAACAAAAATGCAAAAATGTATTTATTTGAATGTGGGGTAACAACAGATAATTCTTACCATTTGTGCATGTGTGGGTACATGTTTATGTCAGTGTCTGCCATCTTACTAATCTTACTTAATACAGTAGCATTTTTCCTCTTAGGATTTTTTTAACAAGTATATGATAATACCAGCTATGGAAAAAGGTTTATTTCTTCCTTTTCCATTTCTCTTTTGTATTTTATAGCATTGGCTACATTGTTTAATATAAGTGGTGAGCTGTCATCATTGTGTTTGTCTATTGGATGTGGAGGAATAGTCAGCCATTAAAATGCTTATTACGTATAATATTTTAGATAATTAAAAATAACAATTACAAAGTATTTTTATTCATTTGGCATGTTTTATTATGCTTCTCTTTGAAGGAGTCATAAATGTTTATTGGGATTATTACAGAAGATTAAATATATAGGAAGATATAAATACTTTTGTCCACTCGTATGTATATAGGAGGGAAAAAAATCTCTATTTTATGGTAGATAATGCATTTCTTATTTTTATTATTTGTTATACATAGAATATTTCTAAAAATTAAAATAACAATCTCCATAAGCTAATATTCTTCTGTATTAAATTTACAGAAAAAGAAAGGAAGATAAATGAACATGTATTAGAGAATCATCCAGAAATGAATGTATCTGTACAATATGAATTTGCCAATATATTAAATATCTGACATTTACATTATAATATTATTAATACTATTAAAGATGATTATGAAAATACAATTATGCTAAAAGGTTATACATTCTCCTTAAATATTCGTAAAAATGTTTTAAATTAGGATTGATGAGGAATTTTTGTTGTTCTTTTTTGCTTTATCTGGATTATCATAAACGTTTAATTTTATTGAGAATTTTAGTAATTGTGTATATTCTAAGAATTTAATCAAGCAATATTTCCACATATTAAGAGAAAGTACAGTCAGGACTTTGTATCTGTAGATACTGCATCCCACAGATTCAACCAACCGCAAATTGAAAATATTAAAAAAAAATTGTATCTGCACTAAATGTGTCCAGACTTTTTTTTTCTTGTCATTATTCCTTAAACTATATAGTAAAAAGACTATTTAAATAACATTTATATTGTGCTAGGTATTATAAGTAATAGAGATGATTTAAAGCATATGAGAGGATGAGCATAAGTTATATGCAAATACTGCTACATTTCATATCAGGGACTTGCAATGGATTTTGGTATCCATGAGAGGTCGTGGCACCATCCCTCATGGATACTAAGGGACCACTGTTTAATAATCTGGGATGAACATAGGTACTGTTCAGTAGCCCAAGCATACTGGTAAGAGAGTACTTTCAGATATTTACAAAACAATATATTTTATAACATATAATACATAATATATCTTGTAATTTTCAATCCTTTTCAGTGATAGGATGAGAAATGAGTGAAATGCATATGATTAGAACTTTCAAAATGATAAATGATGCTCAAAATCTTCTTGATTTTAAGTTTCTGTTTAACACAGAACTTGCAACCAATTTGAAAATGTTCAACAAATATAATAATACTTACCAGCAAATAATATAGGGATTTTCATGGAAAATACTATTTAATCAGAGAACATAATTCAGGTATTGAGAAATGTGATTAAAATATAAATTGTTTTTACCTAGTGAAGGATTACTCAGAAAAGAAAAAAATATTCTGTAGTCACAAATCATTTCAGAGAAAATATTCTGATAATTGATCCAATGCAGATGCATTAAATTTTATTACGGAATTACTGTGTTAATCTGGAAGAAATGGGAATTGTCTCTGAATGGACTGAATTTGGTATGTAAGAATCATATAATGTAAACCCACAGGAAATGATTACCTTGAAGTGAACAAAAATAAGAGTCTCATAGGAAGGGGGAAAGCATAAACTCCAAAAAGGAATTTTTATAACACAAGCATACAAAATGCTTATTACATACAAAGCAATAAAGTTTGGCATATTCATAAAACCATAAGATTATAGTAGCTGTTTAAGTCCTGATTGTACTAATTGAATTATGATTATATTTGCAAAGCTGTATCAACTTATTATAGAGATTTACTTATGTGATTCTTTTTAAAATCTAAAGTAATAATTTGAAATATTTACTGAAAAAGTTTCTATCCATAAATGCTTCAATGAAAAAGTCAAATTAGTTTATTCAGCACATTTAAAAAATTTCTTGTGAACTTTTTTTATTTTAAAATATTCTACAATCTACACAATGCAAATAATGTAGTTTAACTGAAAAATTATAAATTCAGCAGCTCCCTTTATTCATAAATTAGGCTTATTATAGAAAACTACAAAGCAAAAAAAGCCTAAAATCATAATTTATGTGGATAATCAATATTAATATCTGTATTAAACATACATGCATAAGTATATATACACATGAATAGAAAGAACTATTAGAAAATGTACCTGGCCAGGTACATGGCCAGCTCTGCTATAGGTCAAATAGCAAAAAATAAAATATGAAAGTACCCAACTGAGCCACAACAAGAATTGTTTTATATATGAAGGTGACCATTAATTTATTAAACCTAACAGGAACATTGTTAGAGTGAATTGAAGTGTTTTAATAGCCAAGATGGTAAGCATACAAGCACTGTCTCAGGAAAATCCAAAAGATGCATATCTAGATAGTGTCTAGCAGGCTCCAATATATGTTTGCAGAATGAATAAACATTATCTGAAATTTTGAAACATCAAAGTTAAAGCCAAGTCCGTATTTAAACTTTTAGATGAGAAAAAGTCCTGACCCCTCCCTTTTATCTATGCCAACCCGTGGGGAGTGGGCTCTGGGACTAGCAAGTGCATTGGAGTGGGCTTCTGGAGTTGAAAGAACAGATGGGCTGCGGCGGGCAGATGAGACATGTTCTTTATTGTCGGGGGATGCAGCGGCTGCAAGAGCCCGATGGAGAACATGGCAAGCACTTATATATGGCTCCGAACAATAGTGGCAACATGTCATGGGAAAGAATAATCACATAGGTTCACATAGGAGATAAAACCTTGGTTACATAACCATGCTAACTCATACCTTCCTGGAAGGCCGGCGGAAGACACGCTGGCAATTACTTTAGTTTGGCCTAAGAGACCTATTCCCTAAACAAATAAATTTCCCTTACACAACCACAGACATAACAAGATTTCATCTGTAAGGATTTCAATACCTCAAAAATATAGGATTCTTGAAATATGTAATTTATATATAATATGTGCATATATAAATATATACACATATACGTATATATACATAGATACACATATATGTATATATACACATATGTGTATATATACACAAAACTATTTATATACTTGAAAAAATATAAATCCACTCTGGTATTTTAAACTAGAACTTTCTCTTATGGCTTAATAAGTTCCACCTCCAATGTTCCACAAAGCAAAGTTTATTTGAAAAATATCCACTTAATCATGTGGTTAAATTGAGGAAAGTCTGTATTTTTCATTGATAAACTGATTTACAATATAAGTATTATAAAAAACTAGAAACACTTCTATAAAATTAACCAAACTACAAACATCAATAATTCAATTTAAAGCCACTTTTCAGGAATTCCAAAAGTGTCATGATTTATTCAAACTATACTAGCTTTGGCTCTCTGTATCCTTAGTTGTAGAAGAAATTAAGCTGTCTTTGAAATAGGCCTTTTAGAATTGATTGCTCTAAATTTTAAGTTGTATTATTTATAATACAACTCTAGTGTGATGGTCCTGGACTTAACGATAGTTCATTTTAATGATTTTGACTTTATGATGGTGGGAAAGGAATACATTCAATAGAAACTGTACTTTGAATTTTAATCTTTTCCTGGTCTAGTGATATGTGGTATTTCTCTTACCAGTCCAGGGTAAGAGAGCAAAGCAGCTTCATCTGTGTTTACAGCCGCTTCCTAAGGCTTGTCATGCCCATCCCATTACTCGCTCTCCACCCCACCTTATGCCCCTCCGTCCGTGGAATAATTGTCTTCCATAAAACCGGTCCCTGGTGCCAAAAAGGTTGGGTACCACTGTACTTAACTATATCCTTTCTGATATTTGAATTTTAAAATATTTTCATTTATTGAATCTGATGTTAAGGAAAAGAAATCTGATGCTCACTACTACTTTGTAAAATGCTTTCCAAACTTGGCTTCCACAATACTAATTGTCCTGTGATTTTCTTTATACTTACCTGTCTCTCGAGCTGTTCTCTTTAGCATTCCTTTCTTATGGATAGCATTTAAATAGGGTGTTTTTTTAAGCAATATTTTATCCATAGTGCTGTTGTTTTATTACTGTGAACTCTATACTGTGCTCTCAATAACATTTTTTACATAAAATCTCTTATTCTAAGTATCTTTTGATATCTATAAATACATGTCCCCTAATAGTACCTCACAAGAATGTATATTCCACAAGAACAGGGAGAAGATAGTTTTTTTCCTGTGTTTTTCCTGAAAGCCTATCACTGTACCTAGCATATTCTAGGCATAAAATATACAGTATGTAATGGTTGAATGAATCAATAAATTGCTAAAGATAGAAAGTATAATATGAATAATTCTTAAAATATACATTTGTTCAGTGGTTTATCAAAAATGCAAATAATCATCATTACTTGCCATAGTCTTTACTTGATTAATTTAATGGTATATTTTTTTCTTACTATAGTATGCTTTTTTTTCCTTTTACTCTTCCCATTACACCAAATCTTTCTGTAATTTTGTTTCTTACATTTTTTCTTTCTTTTGAATTTCTATACTTTAAAAACAACAACATCTGGGTAATAAGAGAAGCCTTTAGGATGATTTACATTCATTCCAAAAATATGTAACTTTTAGATAAGGAAAAATCCATCTGTAACTGCATGCTAATAAAATTGGACTGAAATATTAAATACATAAATATAATTTTATAATTTATATGTTCCAATTGTTTATCTTTTATTTCCTCACACTAAAGAGTAATATTGTAATGTATGCTAAAGCAATATATAACTGTGGTAGTCAGAATGACCCATCAAAAGATGTCCATGTCTTAATCCCTAGGACTTGTAAATATGTAATAATGCAAGGCAAAATGGACTTTGCAGCTGTCTGTAAGGATACAGAACGTGTACAGAAAGCTTATACTGGAATATTAAGGTGGGTTTGATGTAGTTACCTAGCCCTTTAAAAGCAGAGAGATGTGGCAGAGAGGGAAGTCAGTGAATTGCTGCAGAAGGCAAAGTCAGAGAGATTCCAAGCGTGAGAAGAACTCAGAGTGCCATTTTTGGCTCTTAGATGTGGGAGTCCATGTGCAAAGAACAGAGGGAGGCCTCACGGGTGTAGGAGTGGTCCTCAGCTGACAGCTGGCAAGGAAACGAAGACCTCGGCCCTCCGACCAGAAGGAGTTGGATTCTGCTAATGATCTGAATGAATTTGGGATTAAGTTCTTCCCAGAGCCTCCAATAAGACACAGTGCTGCCAATGTCTTGATTTTAGCCCTGTGAGATGTGTGTTGGACTTCTGATCTACAGTACTGTGAGATAATAAATGAGTGTTATTTTTAAACTGTTAAATTTTCCATAATTGTCTATTACAACAATAGAAAACTAGCAGTTATATAAGACCAAAAGTATGATTAAAAAAACTTTCACCTCTTGTTATCCAGTTGAGAAACTATTAATAGAAAAATCAAAAATTAGTCAAATTGTTCAGGCACATTTTGCTTAGAACTTACTGGATAGAATGCTAATGTTTAATTCAGAGAGTTTAATTGGAAACAGATCTGCTTAAGTTTTAGAGCAGTAGGCAAACATGCTTACGCTACAATTGGTTAAGTCAACATTTTGTTCTAAAATTTTCTGGCCTTTCTTCACAATTTCTAGTAGTTGGCATACTTACTTTTATTACTAGTCAGGGAAGAAAAATAATTGCATGTTGGCAGGGCACTTGGGTATCACCAAGCAGTTAAAATCTGAAAAAGAGCCTGGTTAAATCTGGAAACAAAACCTTTGAATCTGTGGTCTCTCCTTCAGAGTATCTTTGATATAAACAAATGTTTTGTATGTTGATGTTTGTATGTTGAAGTATTTATTTATTTATTGTGAAAAATTCCTTATCAAGTATGAAATAGTGGTTATATGAAGTAATTAAATATAAATACATGGTCATGAAAAGTCAGTTCTAAAATGCAAATAAGGAGCAATTCAAATGATGAAATGTGTGATTGGCGAAATCATCCTTTATATGAGGACAGTTATCAAAAGATCAGAAAGCATTTATGAGGAATGCAATTGCTTCAATCAACAGAAAAAATTAAGCACTTATCTCTACAAAGCACTATGCAAAAACCCTGAAGGCTTCAAATTTTATTGGAATTCTAATAAAAAATGATTCTTTTATATTCCTTTGATATATTTCTAGGTATAATATCATGAATCCTAATTTACTGCTCATTCACCTTTAGATGTATTACTATATTTGACATATTCTGTTGTTTATAAGCCAACACTATGTTGATATTACCCAATGCTTATGAACCCCAGAGTCCCTGGAACAGATTGTCGTTTCCTTTCTTTTGACTGTTTGTTGTTAATCATTACCAGAAGCTAGTAGATTCTCTTATACATATGGTATTCTAGATAGGCAGAGCCTTTCTCTTTAAGGACTCATTTCAGAGTGCACAATTCTGTACGAAGTGTTAAAGTAAATATATAACATAGAGGTACAGTGAGAAGTATAGGTTATTTTAATACAGAATAACTTGCACATACTTGGAAAAATAAAATAAAAACTATTACAGTCCGCCCTCTGTAGCAAGTTCCACATTCATGCATGTACTCAACTGATCACAGATCTAAAATATTATTTTAAAGAAAATTACGTTTGTCCTGAGCAGGCTTTTTTTTTCTTCTCATTATTCCCTAAATAATACAGCATAACAACTATTTACATAGCATTTACATATTATTAGGTATTATTAATAATCTAGAAATGATTTAAAATGTGTGGGAAGATATGCATTAGCTATATGTAAATACTACACCACTTTATCTCAGGGACTTGAGCACCCATGGATTTTGGTATTCTCGAGAGTTCTTGAAACCAGTCCCCCACAGATACCAAGGGATGACTGTACTTTAAAACTTACATTCTAATCAGATTAAGACTACTATAAAAACAGGAAAGTACAATTGACAATAAATTTTTCAGGAAATGAGAAACATTGGCTCATTCTATATTGGAAAGCTCAGGTATCTGAATGCTACGTTAGAACAAGGGTGGGTAGAGTAGGTTACAATGATTAAGACAATGCCTATCAACTGTAGCATAATCATATGAAAATATACAAACAGCAATACACACACATGTATACTACATGATATGATATGAATAAACAGGAGCATTCAAAAGAAACATTCCTACATTTACTATCTATTCTATTTCAGCTAACTTTGTGTGGGGAAACAATACCATAAAGGAAGAAATGATAAACAGTGATGCAGACATCATTGTTGTTCTATTACACGTTGGATTCTCTAAAATCAGGCAATTTTGCATACGAAAATTAATTAATTCTTATATAAGAGCTATGATTTTAGTTTTTCTTCTAGATGATATAGGATATCAAAAACATATATGATTGTAGTGCATAGCAAAGTCTAAGGAGTGGAAAAGAAAGATGGTGGTGGTTGAAGCTGTGATTCAGATAGGGAATGATCAGAATAGACATGAAGGGTGAGTCTTCACACACACTCTCAAGGCAAGAAGACGATGGATTAATTGTGTGATCTGATAATATAATGTACATAATATATGATTGATTTACTTGACTGGTGCATTAAGAATAAAGGAGTTGGGTGTTCAAGGACAAAGTGAAAAATGGTGTGCTTGCACAAACGTATGACTCTCCAAACCATTATTTTACTTAGATCCTTGGTAATTCATCATTCCATGAAATCTGAGGCGAAATTTAGCATAAGTAAAGGGAAAAAAAACTGTGACATTTTTTATGCTTTAGTTTTGTTTATATTTTTGATATATAGAATATATAGATAGACTATATATCAAAAAGAATATCGGATGTTCTTTAGTGTGACAAATGAATTGCAAATTCCTTTAAGTTTAATTAATGATATTAAGTGAAAACACTAGTCCAAAGACAAAATATAATTTTTATATAATTTAAACTTCTAATTAATATAGATGTAGAATGGTCTATATATCCAAATATTGCTGCATACTTATCAAACAACAAATCAAAACAGTTCAAAAATGAAAGAATTGTAATTAATAATTTTACAGAAGAGAGAACCAGCTGCAATTCTTTCATAAAAGTTATCTAATGGATTTGTACTCTGCTATAGTTGGAAGATTTTGATCATTTACTGATGATTACTATGGCCCTGAAGTAGTGCACTATAAAAGATGGTTAATATAGAGGATGACATTCCTCACTGTTGGCATGTGTTCTCAAAGAAACTTCGTGGGTAAAGATGAATATCATAGTGAATATTAGTCTCTGCTTTTTATCTAGGAGGACAGCAGAGATGAATGGCTTTGTGTCGACCCCTTCATTAAGGCATGGCACAGACTCACTTCTGCAGAGTGTAGGTCTAAGTACTCATCATCACAGGAGTTTTCTTTCTTTGAATCAAGGAACAGTTGAGGGAAGAGATTTTTATAAAAGTAATAATGTTGGGGGGTAATAGAACTACAGACATATTTGCATTATATTTTATTATGGTTTTGTATATGGGACTTTGCAGAACACATTCAAAAACACATAGACACATAGACACACAAATGTTGAAAGTAGATAACATTATTCTCAGGGCAGAATTTTCATACCATTATTTTCTAAAAAGTACAAGAGGAAAGGAATCCAAAGAAAGGTATCTCGAATTTCTCAGATGCTCAGTTTATCATTGTCAATACATATACATATCTATTCATCTTCTCTCCCCCCACCCAGGGCTCAAAGGAACAACTTTAACTCCCTTTAACAAAAGTAAACATATTTATCTACTCCTAACTCCATCTTTCTCTAACTTCTAAGAACCTTGCTAACACATTCAATATCTGCCACTTTCAGTAGGGAGTATCTGTAGATGTAGGATTTCTGGGGAAAACTATATACATTTAAAATGTATTTCTGTATGCATTGTCAACTGCTTTCTAAAAGGTTGGCCTATTTTATAATCCCCAAAATAATCTATGAAGTTTACCTTTTTGTCCATATCTTTATTGTCATAATAAATATTGATTTTTAAATTGTGTGGATAAAGTAAAAAAGGTCATCTCATTGCAGTTCTAAATTATAGTTATCTTAGTACAGTGATTTAAACAATTTTTCACATTTCTTCTGCAAATATTTCATTTTATGGATGTGATTATTGGAAGAACAGACATTGTAGAAATAAAGACCAATGAATTGTAACATGTAGCAATACAAACTATCCAAATCAAAGCAAATGGAAAGAAAAGGTGAAAGTAAATGACCATAGCCTCAGTTACCATGGGCAAACTATCGAGTGGTCTAACATTTGTACAACTGGAGTACTAAGTGGAGAAAAGGAGTAGAGTAAAAAATATATATATTAGAAGAAATAATAGTTAATTTTTTCAAATATAATGAAAGCCATAAATATACAGATGGATTAGTCTAAAAATAGCAAAAGAAGGAGAAAAGTATGTGAACGTGAAAGAATGTGAAAAGTAGCCAAGTGGTGCAAATTAACATATAGACCAAAAACAATAAGGACAAAATTATAATTTTCTGGATAGAAATTATACAAAATTGGAGGTGATACAATGTCATTTTTCAGGGTGTTATAAGTAAAACAAAATAAACAAGGAATTGTCAAATTAGAAATTGACATTCAGCAAAATTGTATTTCAAAATTGACAATGAAATACGTACTTTTAAAATGAGTAAAATATAATTTCTAATTTGCTACTAAACTTAATTGTTATGATGACACTGTTTTTATAATAAACATTTCTTGTGAAAACCTTTGTTTTATTTAATATTTCTTAAAGTGTGCAGAATTTCTGATGATAAGAATGTAGTCATTTTGTTATTATTTTTTATGCAACCTCCTACAAAATGACTATTTTTCAAATTTTTTTATGATTTTCAGTTAATTAATCTAAGGTTTATGGTTTATTTAAAATTGACTGCTTTAAATATTCTACTCTGAGATTCACTATTCAGTGATGCTATGTAAAATGCTATTATTATATATGCTTTAAATGCAAATCTAACATTTTTGCATGTCTTTTTAGAAACAAATGCATATTTTCATGAAATGGGATTTTTGAAAATCAATGTAAATTGCTTTAAATACCAAATTTTACATTTCTATCAGCTCTTTCACCAACCTAGTAGTCATCTTCTTTTTGAGAAAAATGATAAACAGAAAGGTAGATTAATGTCTGACCTATTAGTAAGATAGTGTGATAATAAGATTTCACCAGTGTCACACAAAAATACATTCTGTTTTTTATAAGCAAATTATTTGAGCTAATTTATATAATTTTTCTAAGAAAAGTTAAAAGAAAATACAGAATAAGAAAAAGACTAAATATGAATTTACGATGACTAAAGACATTAAATTTAGTTCTATTTTTTCTCAAAGCATACACAACAAATACAATTGAATGACTACCATGTCTACATAGAAAAGGTGCTCTACACCTGGAAAAAAATCTGATAAAATCCTATTAGAGAATGTTAGTTCTGGTACATGTGATCTAAAACACAGAATATATATTCCTTGAAGATGCCAAACAATCCAGTTTTGAATTTATGTCTATTAATATCCAAATAAATATTGTAAGATTTTAGAATTAAAAAATTAAATTCTGTGTGCCTCACTTTTTTCCTCTATAAATGTGGCTCTTTCGAAAGGGGTATTATCAAGAATAAATTAATATATACAAGCTACCTAGAATAAAGCTTGGCAGAATAGTGGCATTTAATAAATGTCAATAATAGGAGTAATACTAAATGTTTTACCATTATTACCTAAAAGGCAATTAAGTAATTTATGTTTCTTAATTGGCTCAGCTCTATGAAAATATTTCATTTATGAAAGGTAGAACTTGCTCTATGTGTGTGTGATTTTCTTTCATAAAAAATTTATTTTTAAAAAGAGAGCAATCTATTAATATCTCAAATCTAGGTTTCTAGATTTGAGCCTTTAAAACCTTTCTCACCACAAATATGTAAAATCATTCTCTTTTTCTTTTCTAATAACTTTTACATATAATTGTCTAATTAAATTAAAATTCTTATTTTTTTCTGGAATGTCATTTTTATGGAAAAGTGTAAATGTTATAAGTCTACTTGTTGCTTCAAATGATTATCCAGGTGTCCCATTATCTATTATTTCTTAGAACCACCAAAAGATTTCTAAAACATATTAATTAAGACACTATTTATTTATAAATATATAAATGATTGTGAAATAATTTCATCTTGGATGTTGGCAACCACAGTTTGTAATTTATTGTCATATTAGAGTTTTATGACTTCGATTTTGTTGCAAGCAATATAATAGATAATATTTTGAGGTGTTAAGCTACATTTTTTTGTGTTTTCTGACTTAAAGTTCTCCTCAGTATGAGTAGGAAATTCTACACTACATGCCTCATGAACAGTTGTCACCGTACTACACAGATGACAAATTCTCCTAATGGTATCTTTTGACTTTGAAAATAAACTTTTGAAAACTCATGACAGAGACGATAGTTTAAGTACAAAGGTTTTTTTTAAAACCAAAGGCATAGAAATATCACCTGATATAGAGAACATAAAAATGATAAGGTATGCAAAGGAAATAGTGTCAGAAAACAGAAGAAAATACTAAAATTTTTAAAAAGGGAACATAATTAATTTTAGTAATTTTTATTTGTAAATAATTTTGTAGAATTTAATTTTTTGCATATGCAATAAGAATATCCCATAATTTATTCATGATTTTTAGATTGTATACATAGGTATTATACTTCTTTTTTCTTTTTTTTAATTTTTTTATCCTTACATAGAATGTTTATCAATTTTATACTTTTATAAATAAATCTCTAACCATGTCAATGATTATAATTCAAAATGTAATGCTGTAAAAGAAAGACTGTACATTTCTATATTAATAACATGTGTTTACTAATCCTCGACAGTTGACAAACTTTTATATCACTGTGCTTAAATATTTTTAATTTTAAAATTTAAAATAATATGCAGTATCATACTAATTTGTGTTTTTTAATGACTAGTGCTATTATTTTAATAATATTTCATATTTATTGATGTATATAGTTATTAAATGTTACTCATATTCTTATTGTAAATTTTAGTGAAATACAAGCCCTTTTATTTATAAACAATAATAGCATGTTAAGTAAAAAATTAAGAGAAGCAAATTTACCATGAAGTTAATGTTTAATATTGTATTTTTTCTTTTGGAAAATGCTGTCAAATCAATAAAATTTACTCTAGTCAGTATTATGTCCTTGATCAAGCATCCTTAGAATACAATCTCACATGTACTCACTCCCCAGCTCCTGCCAGTACATGCTGGCTAGATCAACGTTGTAGTGTCTTTGGATTACGGAAGCTGATAATGTGAAAGGTCCAAAACTGTGCTGTCCACTGCAGTAGCCAAGAGCCAAAGGTGGCTACTGAGCCCATGAAATGTAGCAAAAACAAATGAGGCATTGGTGTTTTCATTTTATTTAGTTTGAATTAAGTTACATTTAAATGGTGGTCCTATTGGACAGAGCAGCCCCGGATGATGGGTTTTTGTCTTCCTGCAGCACAACGTGAGCCCTAAAAATGTGATTTTTGTTGTGGCTTGTTATATGGTTTCCAATTTATATAAGACACAGTCCTTCCAGTCCCTGCTCAAAAGAGGCAGCTGGAAGCTCAGCCTGGAAAGATCCCTTAGATGAGATACATTTCCACCTGAGACTCTCCTGCTCTTGCAATGATGGCTTTCTGGTGACTGAGATCTGGGGACCCTGTCTGGAACCCTGGTCCTGATTCCTGGGGCCTGGTGTAGAAACGGGTGAAAGAATCCCATAGAAATGCCAAAAACTATCAGGAGCCATAGACAAGGCGTGCTTTCATGCTTCTCTACATTTGAGCAAAAAGTACTTTTTTTTCTTTTGACTTTTGCTTTGCTGTCTTTCTGTTCAGAAGCATCTGCCAGATATCCCATTCCAAGTGACAAGATCTGTTATTTTTCCTTATCAAAAAATATGCCACCAGGCTGGGCGTGGTGGCTCACACCTGTAATCCTAGCACTCTGGGGGGCTGAGGAGGAAAGATCACTTGAGTTCAGGATTTCAAGATCAGCCTGAGCAAGAGTGAAAATCCTTCTCTACTAAAAATAGTAAAATTAGCTGAGTGTGCTGGCACATGCCTGTAGTCCCAGATACTCGGGAGGCTGAGGCAGGAGGATTGCTTGAGCCCAGGAATCCGAGGATGCCGAGAGCTAGGCTGACGCCACACCACTCTGTCTCAAAAAAAAAAAAAAAAAAAAAGGTATGCCACCAAACTATTCGTTTTGTATTCATAGCTCTTCCTTAAGTTGGATTCCAAAAATGCCTATGGCTGTTTCACATCAACCTTCATAAAGGAAGCATGACAGAGGCATTGGTCTTAACTGATTGCAGTTTAATTATCTTATGTAAACTGTACAAACAACATATGCCTGTATTAACACAAGTTAAGCTTTATTTCTTTTACAATTGACCCAATCCCTTTTATTGAAAGGACCATTTTTTTTTCCAACTACATTGGGCTGACATCTTTGCAATAATAAATCACTTGGTACTGTGTGAGGGGGGGTCAGGGTGATGGGTTGAGAGAGGTATTTCTCACGTACATATCATGATGAATTTGTGAATTTCATTATACTTCTACCAAAACACCGTTTTTATTACTGAATTTTAAAAACAGGCTATTTTAAATCCTGGTTTTATTTTTCTTTTCCATTATTATCTTGGCCTTTTTTTGATCTTTGTGTTTCCATAAAAATTGTAAAATGAGATTGGCAATTTCTACATAACAAACTTCTAAGATTTCATATTGGACTGCACTATATAAATTATTTATGGAAAGTAATATATTTATATTATTAATTCTTCCAATCCATGGACATATTATAATATTTAGTTTATTTAGAAATTTCTTAATTTTTCTTAATAATGTTTGTAGCCTTCAGAATAAACTTCTTGAGGTTAATTTTTATATTTATTCCTAGGCACTAGATTTCTTATGCTATTGTAAATTATATTAATTAAAATATTTTATGTATTTATTGTTGTATAAATAAAATTAATTTTTACATTTGCTGTGTACCCAATGATCATGATAAATTAACTTATTAATTGTAGTAGGACATCTGTAGGTACTAGATTTCTATAAAAACAAACATGCTATTTTTAAATGGTAACTTCATGCTATACTTTCAATATCATATCTTTCATTTATTTCCCTTGCCTTATTGAACTTTTAGGAAAGACTTTTAATTAAATGATATTTATTATATAACTGATGATAAAGACTTTGTCTCACTACAGAGAAATTTTAGGAAAATCATTTGATATGTTATCATTGTAATAATATAGCTAAGGTTTTGTGTGTGTGTCTGTTTGTATTTTTTTATTTCAAAGTATTATGGGTATACATAAGTTTTTGGTTATATGGGTTGCTTTTATAATGCTTAATGCAAGGTTATAAGTGTGGCCATCACACAGACAGTGATCATGGTACTCGGTAGGTAGAATTTCACCCATCCTCTCCTCCACTCTCTCAACTGGTTGATTTCCAAAGAGTTTTACTTCCCTCTATGCCCAGTATGCTCATCGGTTAGTTCCAATTTAATAGTGAGTATATTTGGTGTTTGTTCCATTCTTTAGATACTTCACTTATGATAATGGTCACCAGTTTCATCCAAATTGTTGCAAAAGGCATGAAGTCATCCTTTTTCAAGGCTGAGTTGTAATCCAGGGTATACATATACCACACTTTGTTAATCCACTCATGAATTGATGGGCATTTGGCTTGATTCCACATCTTTGCAATTGTGAATTGTGCTGCAATAAACATTTGAGTGCAGGTATCTTTTTGATAAAATTTCTTCTTTTCCTTTGGGTACTGGGATTGCTGGATCAAATGATGGGTCGAACTTTAGTTCTTTGAGGAATTTTCATACTGTTTTCCATAGAGGGAGTACTGATTTGCAGTTGCACCAACAGTGTGTAAGTATTCCTTTCTCTCTGCATCCACACCAACATGCATTGTTTTGGGACTTTTTGATAAAGGCTATTCTGACTGCGGTGGTGAAATCTCATTGTGGTTTTAATTTGCATTTCCCTGACGATTAGCGATGTTGAGCAATTTCTGATATCTTTATTGGCCATTTGTCTGTCTTCTTTTGAAAAGCTTCTGTTACCAAATTTTTAATGCAGTAGTTTGTTTTTTTCTTGTTGATTTGCTTCATTTCTTTGTAGATTCTTATTATTAGTCCTTTATGAGATGAATAGCTTGCAAATATTTTCTCCTGTTCTGTAGGTAGTCTATTTGCTCTGTTAATTATTTCCTTGGCTGGGAAGAAGCTTTTTAATTTAATCAAGTCACCTTTATTTATTTTTGTTGTTGATGTGATTGGCATGGTGGTCTTTGTCATAAATTCTTTGCCCTGGATGATATCTAAAAAAGTTTTTCCAACATTTTCTTCTAGAATTCTTAGGATTTCATGCCTTACATTTAAGTCCTTTATTCATCTTGAAATAATTTTACTAAGTGGTGACAGATATGGATCTTGTTTCATTCTTCTACATGTGGCTATCCAATTATCTCAGCACCATTTATTGAATAGGACTCCTTTTCCTCAGTATCGGTTGTTGTCTATTTTGTCAAAATTCAGATGGTTATAAGTGAATGGTTTTATATCTGGATTCTCTGTTTTGTTCCATTGGTCTATGTCTCTATTTTTGTGCTAATATGATGCTAATTTAGTTACTATAGCCTTATAGTACAGTTTGAAGTCTGATAATGTGATGTCTCCTGATTTGTTCCTTGTGCTTAAGATTGCTTTGGCTATTCAAGCTCTTTTCTGGTTTCATATGATGAATAAAATTATTTTTTCTCAATCTGTGAAATATGAGGTTGGTATTTTGATAATGATCATATTGAATCTGTAAATCACTTTGGATATTATGGACATTTTAACAATATTTATTCTGTCAATCCATGAGCATGATACGTTTTTCCACTTGTTTGTATTGTCTGTGATTTCTTTCCTCAGTGTTTTGTAATTCTCTGTGTAGAGATCTTTCACCTCCTTTGTTAAGTATATTTCTAGGCACTTTATTTTCTTTGTAGCAATTCTGAATAATACTGAGTCTTTGATTTTTTTTTGAAATTTTTATTATTTATTTATTTATTTTTTAATTTTAATGTTTTTTATTTCAGCATATTACAGGGGTACAAATGTTTAGTTTACATATATTTCCTTTGCTCCACCAGAGACAGAGCATCAAGCATGCATATCACCTAGACAGTGTGCACCACATCCATTAGGTGTGATTATGCCCATCCACTTCTCCCCCCTCCCTCCTGCCCAATACCTGATGAATGTTGCTACTATATACGCACATAAGTGTTGATCAGTTAATACAAATTTGGTGGTGAGTACATGTGGTGGTTGTTTTTCCATTCTTGTGATACTTCACTCAATAGAATGGGTTTCATCTCTATCCATGATAATGCAAGAGGTGCTAGATCACCGTTGTTTTTTGTGGCTGAGTAGAACTCTATGGTATACATATATCACACTTTATTAATCCACTCATATATTGATGGGCACTTGGGTTTCCACATGAGTTTTTGATTTTTGATTTGACTCTCAGCTTTATTGTTATTGATGTATAGGAATGCTACTGATTTGTGTTCCTTGGTTTTGTAACCTGAGATTTTAGTGAATTTATTTATCAATTCCAGGAGTCTCTTGATGGAATATTTGGGGTTGTCTAGGTATAAGACCATGTCTTATGCAAAAAGGGATAGTTTGACCTCTTCTTTCCTGATTCGGATGCCCTTTTTGTTGAGCCATATTTTGTGGCCTAAAATATGATGAATCTTGGAGAATCTTCCATGTGCTGATGAGTAGAATGTATATTCAGTGGTTTTTGGATAAAATGTTCTGTAGATTTCTGTTAGGCCCAATTGTTCTATAGTCTCATGTAGGTCCAGTGTTTTTTTCTTTGTTTTCTGCTTGGATGATCTGTCCAGTTCTGTCAGTGGGGTGTTAAAGTCCCTGGCAATTACAATGTTGCTATTTATCTTTCTACGTAGACTTAGCAGGGTTTGCTTTATGAATCTGGGCACTCCAGTGTTAGGTGCATAAATATTTAGGATTGTTATAACATCTTGTTGAATTTCACCCTTCACCATTGTGTAACGACCATCATTCTCTTTCTTTACAGTTATTGATTTAAAGTCAATTTTATTTGATATGAGAATGGCTCTACATCCTTTCTTTTGGTTTTCATTTGCATGGAATATTTTTTTTTTCATCCCTGCACCTTGAGTCTGAATGAGTCCTTGTGAGTTAGATGTGTTTTGTAGAGACAGCACATACTTGGGTAGTATTTTTAATCCATTCAGATATCCTGTGTCTGTTAAGTGGGGAAATCAAACCATTTACATTTATTGATAGAAGTGGTAGATGGAGTATTGTTCTGTTCATTTTGTTTATTAGTGCCTTATTGCTTGGTTTTACCTCCTGTATTATTGCTTTATTTGAGCTCTGAGCTTTAGCTTTTGAGTGGTTTTACACTGGAAGTGGTCACTGTGCTGATCCAAGTATAATGCAATTCTGAGTATTTCCTGCAGGGCAGGTCTGGTCTTGACAAATTCCCTCAGTGTTTGTTTGTTTTAAAAAGTCTTTATTTCTCCTTAATTTATGAAACTTTGTTTTTCAGTATACAAAATTCTAGGCTGGCAGTTTTCCTGTTAAAGAAGGTTGTTCCTTCTGGCTTGTAAGGTCTTTTTGAGAAGTCTGCACTTAGCCTGATGGGTTTTCCTTTGTAACTTACCTAGCGTTTTCATCTTATAGTTCACAGGAGTTCCTTCTTCATGTTGACTTTGACCAGTTTCATGAATATGTGTCTTGGTGATTATCTCTTTGTGATGAATCTCACAGGTGTTTGTTGAGCTTCTTGTACCTGAATGTCTAAATCTCTAGCAAGACCAGAGAAATTTTCATCAATTATTCCCTCAAATAGGTTTTCCAGCCCTTGTGTATTTTCTTCTTCTCTCTCTGGCATGAATTCTTACATTTAGTCCATTTACATAATCCCAAATTTCTCATAGGCTTTTTTCTTCCCTCTTAATTTTCTGTTCATTATTTTTAACTACTGATTTAATGCAAAGAAGTTGTCTTCAAGCTCTGAGGTTCTTTCTTCTGTCTGGTCCAGACTATTCTTAAAACTTTCCACTGAATTTTGTTTCCTTAAAAGAAATTTTTATTTCCAGAAGTTCCATTGATTTGTCTTTAAAATGTCAATATCCTTGGTGATTTTTTCATTTATATCCTAAATTGTTTTTCTGGTTTCTTTCAGTTGGTTTTTCTTTTTCTATTAGATTTCATTGAGTTTCCTTACAACCCATATTTGGAATTCTTTATCTATCATTTCAATATTTTCCTTTTGGTTTGTATCCATTGCTTGAGAGCTGGTGTTTCTTTTGACGGTGTCCTTTTGTTCTTATTTTTCACACTTCCAGAAATCTCTCATTGATTTCTTTTCATCTGACAAAACGATTGGGTCCTAGGGATACTGGTTCTAGCCCACATTTCTTTCCCCTAGTCCCCGAAGATCAATCCCTGTCCATGTCAATGAGAAGCGTGCTGGTGCCAAGTTGTCTATGGGGTGTTCAAGCAGATTTGATGACCTTCTTGGGTTGCCTCTATCCTGCTGTCTTCACCTGTTTCCAGCAGTGTGAATTGTATTGGGTCCCAACTGAGTTTATAGATGTTGTGATCAGCTGTGGCTTCTTTTCTCCCTGTCACTGTTTGATGCTTGTGTGAAAGAGCCAACTGATGAGGTGTTCTTTTTGCCTGTGGTAGGCTCTGGTCCCCCAGGTGGGGCACTTGAGTATTCCAGACTTTAGGAGGGACCCTGTAGCTGCGAAGGGGGTTGCCTGATGCCCTCCATAGCAAAGCTAGGTGGAGCAGCAAGGCAGATCATCATTAGATTGTAGGAGCCTGTAAGGCTTTCCAAAGCCTTGGCTGAGCCCAGAGGTTGCTTTTCAGGCCATTAGCGGGAGCTTCTGGGAGGAATGTTAGGCCAGGCTCTCTGGACCTGGAGGGTTGTCCATGGGAGTGGGGCCAAACTCTTGGTTTCTATGGTGTGGGGCTGGGTTCTTCACACCCTAATCTGGCAGCACAGTTTGCCTTTGAGGAAGGTGCTACCTGATCACTGAATCTAGGACCATGGACAGCACTCTCTGGTCCGTTCTGTCCACCTGGGCTCCCTCACTGCCTGACTCCGACCTGTTAAACCTCCCCCTCAGCTGTGTGTCTGGCTTGTTAGCCTGCATCTCCTTAAAACGCTGGTGGGCAAATTGCTCCCAGTTTGGGCATCCCTTGTCTACTACCAGTCCTCCAGGGAAGAGCTATAGGTCCCACTCTCTGTAGAGACCTCAGCCTGGAGTACATGTGCACTGGAGAGAAGCAGCCACTCACGAAATTCTCAATTCAAATTGCTCACCAGGTTGTAATGGGTAGGAGGAGGGGCCGCAACACCTACTCAGCCCAATTGGAGTGAGTGTGCAGTGTTTGTTTGCTATGGATACCAGGACTGAGCTCTCCCTCTCTGGATGACGTGCCATAATCCGATATGGTGGTTCTTTTGTGTTGGGGATGGGCACTCTCCCACAATGTCGCCCTTAGATGCCCGTAGCACTCTCCCTTCTGTTCTGTCCACACGGGATTCCTTGCTGCCCACATCCAGATCCCAGACCACCCCTCTGTGTCCACCAGCAATCCACTCAAGTACGAGGGCCTCTGAATTCAGCCTGCTAGTCTGATCCACTGGCATACAACCCTGTGAAATACCGGTGGGCAGGGAGCTCCCAAAATGGCCCCGCATGAACACTGCAGGTCCCCAGTGCAAAAGGCATGAGTCTTACTCTCCATGGGAACCTCAGTCTATACCACATGCCTGCTAGGAGGAAGGGGCTGCTTGCCAAAATCTTGCTGCTGTTACACAATGGATAGAGGAAGGATGGGGGAGGAAGCACCTGAATGGGAGAAAACTTGTTTTCTGGATTTTCGTGTCACTCTCTTAGGAGGGGAGTCCCCCACGGACTGTCCAAGTTCCTGGATCACACAAGTTCTCCCCACTACTCTGTGTGTGTCACCGTGCCTGGGCTCGTGGGAGTTGGAAAACCCTCCAGAAAACATGTTGGGTCACTAGTCATTGAAGGCCTGTAGGGAGAAGAGGGAAACCCCCTCACCCTTACCTGTTTGTAGAGCTCCCAACCTCTCTGGCTTTGATTCTCACCAATGTCTTCACTTCTTAATCTTCTTCCTTCTCTGCCTTTCAGTTTTCCTCCATGAAGTCCCCAGCAGGCTCTGTCACCTCTCTCTGTGATCCAAACCTGAGTTGCATCTCTCCTCCCGTCTTCTTTATTTGATATCCTTGCCTCATGCTGGGATAGCCCAGCAAGGGATATCTCTAGTCCTGTATGCTTTAATAGATAAGAAAATACCTTATTTTTAATTTAGTTAGAAGAAAATAATTATAAACATGCTGAAATTTTATCACTAGCTTTGTTATATTTGTTGGAAAGACTGTATATTTATTCTCCTTTATTGAGTTAACACGGTAAATATATTGGTTGATTACTGAAATGTCAAATGAACATTCAAGAACATTCATGTATATTTAGTACATATACAAATCTTCTTATTGTACTGAACTACATATAAGAATCCTCTTCTGTTGCTAATATATTAGGGTTTTGTGTATTATTAGATTAAATTTGTAAATAAGATATTAATTTTATTTACATATTTTTGAAAAAGTATTCATTAAAGATTTTTTCTGTGATTTTCCTCATATATAATTTCTCTTTCCTTGATAGATTTTACTACCAAAATTATGTTGACCTCAAAAATTGCTGGAAAGTAGTTACTATTTTTCTACTATCTAGAAGATCTTATAAAAGACAGCTGTTACTTCTTTCTGAAATATTTGGACATTTTGAATTTCTTTGTGGAAGAATTTTAATAGATAAATTAGTATTCAATTTTTTAGAAAATATCTGAGTATTTAGATTTTTAATTTTTCTTCTATCAGCTTTAACTATATTTACCTGTATTTAGTCTAGTATTTGTCATATGTTTTTACTTCAATATATATTAAAACACTATGAGACAATATAATAATTGCTTGTCCATTTATATTTTTGTATATTTACCTTAACATTAATCCTTCTGTTATTTTTTACATTTTTCTTGTTATATCTTGAATAATTTTTCAAATATAGCTATGTTCATGACTTTTAGAATATGTTTCACATACATTTATACTTTTAAAAAAATTATTCCTATTGCTTCAATTTAGGATATTTGTCTTAAGCCTTTTTTAAGCTAATGAATTTTGTTTTCTGCTGTGTCCAATTTGCTGTTAAATTCATTCAGTGTTTATGATTTCAGATATTTTACCTTCAATTCTACTATAATCATTAGATGCTTTCAAAAACTTTCTTTATATTTTTAAGTTCTCATTTCATTGTTAAAATACTCCATCTTTTTATCTATTTTGTCCATCACAGAAACGTTGGGTGTAGCTCTTTAGTGTCCTATATAACCTCAGAATTCAACAAAAGTATTCTTGAGAAAACAATATTGTACTTGAGACCCCTCAATTCATATCTTTGTCATTCTAGGCTTGTACAACCTCTTTTAGGTTTGATATTTTTATTTCCCCCAATCAGCAGTCTATTGGCTGACTAAGCCTCTCTTTTCAGCCCATGGGAAGAACTGGCAAATAGCTCCAAAAAAACAAAGGAAAACAAAAAACAATGTCTATTATCATTTTATCTCCTAACACCACTTTCTGCTCTAAAATGTTAATACATCTTTCACAATTTTCTGATAGCCTTAAATATATGATTGGATAATTTATCCTGCTATTTCCAGTGCTCACTAAAAGCATTGGTCTACAACATCCTATCTGGAAGAAGATACAATCTTTTTGATGACTTTTGAAATGATTGTATAAAGCTTTGGACCTTTATCTTCTTACTAAATTATATATTTGGTAAGATTGGTTATATATTTATGAAAAATTAAGTATATGCTTAAAGCAAGATGAAAAAAATTTATATTGACAGATTTAAAATACAATAGGGTAAAGTTCAACACTAGAATTTGACAAAAGCAAAATTTGTAATGAAAACACTTAAAACATTGTACATTTTACACCTTTATTTGTGTCACATACTCATTTGTATTTTGATATAATTTTCTTTTTATAGTAAAAATGTCACTATAAGAATCATATTTTTATTAACCACTCTATGTAACTTTTTTTTTTAGTCTGGATTTCAGTATTTTCCTGGGAAATATGAATCCAAATATCACCAACATAAGAACACCTATAGTTTTTTAAAGACTTCAAGTATATATGATTGTACTACAACTGCATATATTATATAAAAATGGAGTGATGAATTTTTCATACATATGTTCTAATTTGACACATATACTATATATTTACAACTGCACTTTATTTTTCTTTATTTTTAAAGTGTTGGAATATACATCTATTCCACAAGCAACACATTTTAGCAAGATTCATTCCCTTTCATGTGAGAATAAAATACCTTACTATATACTATGCCATTTCAAAAGCTACACTAAAATAATTCATAATTACAAAATTATGAGTTATCATTCAATTATATTGAATCATAATTATAACTTAATTAATTATAACTCATAATTGATTAATTATAGTCAGTTCATTCCTCAAGTACATTAAAGTCTATTTTTATGATGGGTAACACTACCAAAAAAGTATCGACTTCAAATTGTGTCACTTTATTCCCTTGAAAAACCACATTGTTTTTAAATATACATTCTCAGGATTATTATTTTAACAAAGTATCCTACAAGAGAACATAAGTAAAATTATTGAATTGAAATTTATTGGATTCAGGAATTAGGAGAGTTTTTGATACAAACATAGATACAATCATTTAAATATTCTGTTTGATGTAATGAAAAGTTTACATATAGAACTTCTGTCATGCCAAAATATCATGGTGTTCCAAGGAAAAGCACTGGTATGATTGCTTTAGTTGAGAACTGAACTAGGGGTCTTTCTCATGAAATATTATTTTTGTTCAAAAGAATCACAGACAAACTATAATGGTTCAGAATTGGATATTAGGCAATAATTCCCTTGAAAATGAATGGTTATGTTAATGAAAACAATTGATGACTGTACTTGTTGCCAATAATAAAAATGACAGTGGAAAGGAAGGAGCATGAAGATCACACATAGAAGAATTTTATGAAGTGGCACACATGGTTTCTGCTTATATTGCATCACCTAGAATTCTTACATATACGTGCATTTCTTAAAGCAAGGCAGGAAATTAGTCCAGTTGTGGCTCAATGATAAGGGGAAACAGATTTGTCAGCACAATGATAAAAATTGACTCTTAGCTAGGTGAATCAGAGAAAGAGTCACATAATCATGGTCCTCATAAGATTTTTCAACACTTAGTTTGAGCAACCTGGTGTCTACTTGGGAATAAGGTCATATCCTTGGCATAAAAAAAAGCATTATTTGGTGGTATAAAATTCTAATCTCTGTGTAGCTATATTTCTATTTTGGATTATTTAATACCTGTCTCAAACTAAAAGCATATGTTTATAAACCCATGAGAGTAATAGATTATGAAGAATAAAGTGAGACTTAGTCAAGTTGGCCTCATTCAAATACTAAAACTGAACCATTATCTCTATTTTGATTTATCAAATGATCCTTTGAGTTTATATCAGTGTTCTTAAAGATGAACAGTTTATAAAATGTGTTAAAGACTCACCATTTAATGTTATACTTGTATAAATAAAAAAATGAAGTATAAAATAAAATGGATTTCAAAAATAATAAATATACTAATGTAATTTTTGAAAATACAGTAGTGTATTATTATTTTCTTATTTAAAACATGGATAGTAGGCTTCTGTTATCTGAAAATTTGCTTTCCAGCATATCTTCAAGAGCAGATTACAGAAGAAAGAAATCAAAGAATTATCTGTAGCATACAAGTATATCATCTTGACTTTTCTTAATTGCAAAATTTATTTGGGTAAATTTTTTCTGTCCTTTCTTAAAGAAATTCTTCATTTTTCAACCACCTTGTAGTACTTAACTTTTAAATATATGCCATATTTAATCAGTTTGTTTCCAATATGTTCCTATTATTAAAATTTGAAATAAAAATTCTCTATCCAATATCTATTATTGGAGCTTGAAAATTAGGCCATTCCTGAAGGGTAGCATAGTTTAGTAGTTTGCCTCCTGCTTAAGTAGAGTACAATACTCTTGTTTTATTTCCGTAAATCCATCCTTAGGATGTAAGATATAAAATTATTCATATCCTTTGATCTTATAAGGACCCCAAATTCTAGATTATCTCTATTGTCTTTTATTTTGTCTTAGTAACTGGACAGTCTTTACCTCATTTCATCTATTTCTTGTATCTTCTCAACTTTATCCAATAATAGAAAACATCTACTATTGCTTTACTGTTTCCAAACATCTCCCCTGAGAGCTACAACCACCATAGTCTGCTTTCTAAGTTAGAGCCGATGAAATCTTGCCATATGTTTTAGCGTTAAATTATATCAATATATAGCCTCTAATGGCTTTCTCACCACCTGCTGCCCAATCTCAAAACTGATGCCACCTCCAGTAGAATTGTTTTGGCAGCACACCATTTCGGGTACCAACGTCTATCACAGTTAGAGTCCATATGCTCATCAGATAAGTTCCATGCTGCGGATGTTGTTTGTACATCTCCAGGTTTGTGCTTGAACACTCATTCTTTCAGCTGTCAGGTATGTCATTGGCTGAGTCCCTCCCTAGCAACTGACCTTGTCCAAACAAAGCTGCTTTACTCAAAGTTACATAAAATAACCGAGAGGAAGCCCATGCTTAATGCCTAGTAAATATGAGATGTGGAATTAAAAGGCCTGTCCACCTTCCTCAATCTGGGATAACTCTGGAACTCAATCACAGCTTAATACCTCCTCTTGTGATGGGCTAAGGGATTTGTGGTGAATAAGGTTTACATTTCTATGTTATTTTAAAATCTAAAAATAATATATAAATAGCACAACATATTCTGTTGCAATATCTATTTGAGGAATTTTTCAATGCAATTATCTCTTTTTAAAATAAAGAAAGATAACTTCCGATAGTTTCTCTGGAAATAGATATCTTTTCTTTGTAACAGAAAACAAAAAATGCAAGGCATTTCATTTATGCACAATATGAAATTTTACCATAATCGTAATATAAAATTTGTTGTTTGATAAGAATATAGCACCAATATGAAGAAACCTACATATCATCATTTTTATTGTTGAGAAAATGTCTATTAATAAATTATTATAGAAAAAGTTATGAAACAGTTGTAAGACTATACCGTTTTCATTTCCCTTTAACGAACCAAAGGTTAGAAGGGTGTTCTTTACTTGTATTTCTCCGGTAAAAATTTGAATAATAACAATAACATTAGTAATACCAATTTCTTTGAGAAATTAACTTTCTAGTTTCTACAAGTCTTTAACATTTTTGCCTTTACTTTGTAGTAAATTTAATTTTGTTCTTAAATTTTAGCAATAATTGTAAAACTATTTTTAAATTTTGGCAATAACTGAAAAACTAAATAATTTTATGGATTTGAAGAGTCAAAGGTGTGAATCAAATTTACATTGAATGGAAACATTAATTCAGAATTTAATGTTGTACTTTATAATTATAATAATTGGTAGCATTTACTGTCTGTTAGAGCATACTTTAATCACTCTGTGTGTATATTTATCTGTCTGTGCATAACATCATTTAAATATTTCTACTGTCCTAGAAGACATATGCTCTTCTGTAGCTATAACATGGAAAAGTAATCTGAGTGAGAGAAAGTTTAACCAACCAGATCATGGTGACACAGCTAACGAGTTGTAAAGCAAGGATTTGAACTCAGCCAGTATGAGGGTAGAGGATATTCTTTTATCCATATACCTGTCATTTCTTGAAAGCTCACAATGTGTCAGCCACCCTATTAAGTAGATTACATATATTATGTCATTTAATTCTCATTACCACAACAGGTGGTACATATAATTATCCTTATTTCACAGAGACTATTGAGGATTAGAAAGTTTTAGTAATTTTTGAAATGGCTCATACCTACATAGTGCACAGTTGGGAAAAAAATCAAATCTGCTGGACTAGGCCACTGATTCATGTAGTAAAGGGCTCCAATTATCCCTTTGGCATATTTTTCTGCTTAATAGAGAAAAGGACATTCAGTGAAATTTAACTCATGCTGATGCAGTTAATATTCCACTATTAAGCAGAGGAAAATCAACATGTGTGTGATATTATTTCCATTGGTTTACACTATAATACTATATTCATGACACTTGTAGGCTCTTAGTTTTAAAGATAATCCAAAACCATGCAGCATTTTTCCTCTGCCATGTGACACTGGACTTTGACAGAGCAGAAACAGAAGAAACGTGTACTTTGCCATGTTTTATTTTTGTCAGAAAGCTATCTACAAGCCTAGCTGCCTACTGCTGTCACTGACATGAAGTCTGCAGGCTTGCAGAAAAGTGACACATGGATATATTTACATATCCCTAGGCAGCATTCTCTGATATCATTAAACTGCCAAATAATAGTTGATAGAGACTTTAAAACATTCCTAGGCTAAACTTATCCATTTCATATATGTCTGTCCTATGCCCTGGAATATCAGTTTGCTTGGGATTTATATCTAAGGTTGATTTTTTAAAGAGGTAACTATTAAACATTTTACCTTAAAATGGTATGTGTATGTTTTGAAGGTGTGATATCAATTTTCCTGGGATATTATAGGAACTTTAAAACTCAATATCTAATAGTTATAAATTTTGGTAAAATTTCCTTTTGTATTATTCCATTATACGATTCTCTCAGGGCACTTACCTTTTCCATGTCTCCTGAATATCTCTTTTAAGATTTCTTTTTGCTTTTCATATCAAATTTTGTGTTAAAGGGGTTTTTTTAACTATTTTTTAAATGAATGTGTTTTTACTGGATTTTTCAGATTAAAATAAAACTTGATTTCTACATCTATAATTATAAATTACATTTACAATGTAACTGTACAAATGTAAGTCAAATTAAAAAAATAAATAGTGTATAGTTTGATAAAACTTGATATTTTAAGAAGGTAGAAGTAATAGCAATATAGGAAAAAGTAATGATTTAATAACTATAAGCAAGGGAAGCACTAGAACTGTGCTTTTTTATAGACTAGAGGCAAATATTTAGCTACTATTTTCCCATCCAAACATAAAATAATATTCACATAAGAAAATACACTCACAAATAATTGATGGGTGAAGAACTCATACTAAGTTTATTCTCTTTAAATTTTCAACTGTTGAAATTTTTTTCTTACTCATTCTATTTTTTAATTTAAATAATTTTAGGAGGTACAAGTGGTTTTCTGTTACATGGATGTATTGAATAGTTCTGAATCTGGACTTTCAGTGTACCATTCACCCAAATAGTGAACATTGTACACAATAGATGATTTTACATCCCTCACTCCCCACCAAACCTCCCCCATTCTGGATTTCCAAAGTCTAGTATATTACTCTGTAAACCATGCATATGAATAGCTTAGCTCCCAATTATAAGTGAGAATGTGTAATATTTGGTTTTCTATTCTTGAGTTACTTCACTTAGGATAATGGCTTTCAGTTACATTCAAGTTGCTGCAAAAGAGATTATTTCATTTTCTTTTATGGCTAAGTGGTATTCCATGGTGTACATACAGACCATGATTTTCTTTGTCCTTTCCTCAGGTGATGGGCGCTTATGTTGATTCCACATCTTTGCAATTGTGAATTGTGCTGCATTAAACATTTGAGTGCAGGTGTCTTTTTGATGTAATGACTTCTTTTTCTTCAGGTAGATACCCAGTAGTGGGATTGTTGGATATGGTTGTAGACCTACTTTTAGGACGTTGAGAAATCTCCATACTGTTTTCTACAGATGTTTTACTAATTTACATTCCCACCAACAGTGTATATATGTCACCTTTTCACCACATCCACTCCAACATCTTTTGCTTTTTGACTTTTTATTGATAGCCATTCTGACTGGGCTTAGGTGGTAACTCACTGTGGTTTTAATTTGCATTTCCCTGATGATTAGTGATGTTGAGCATTTTTTCATAAGTTTTTTGGCCATTTGTATATCTTCTTTTGAAAAAATGTGTTTTTATGTCTTTTGCCCACTTTTTAATGAGGTCATTTAGTTTTTTCTTGCTAATTTGTTTGAGTTCTTGTAGATTCTAGAAATTATCCCTTTGTTAAATGTGTAGTTTGTGAATATTTTCTCCCATTCTGTAGGTTATCTAATTACTTTTTCGATCATTTCTTTTGCTGTGTAGAAGCCTTTTAGTTTAATTAACTCCTATTTGTTTATTTTTGTTTCTGTTGTATTTACTTTTGGCGTCTTAGTCATAAACTCTTTTCATAGGCCAATGTCCAGAAAACTTGTTCCTAGGTTTTCTTCTAGAATTTTTTGGGTTTCTGGACTTACAAATCCATCTTGATTTATTTTTTATATA
This sequence comes from Avahi laniger, assembly GCA_963575035.1. Taxonomy (NCBI): domain Eukaryota; kingdom Metazoa; phylum Chordata; class Mammalia; order Primates; family Indriidae; genus Avahi; species Avahi laniger. Next base: position 27,437 of record CAUYSK010049749.1, on the reverse strand, counting down.
TGGTGAGTTATAGGGATCCAGTTTCATTCTCCTGCATGTGGCTACTTGATTTCTCCAGCACCATTTATTGAATAGGGCGTCCTTTCACCACTGTATGTTTTTTTCTGCTATATCAAAGATCCATTGGTTATAGGTATATGGCTTTTTTTTTGTGGGTTCTTGATTCTATTCTATTCCATTGATCTATGTGTCTGCATTTATACCAGTACTGTGCTATGTTGGTTACTATAGCCTTGTAGTATAACTTGAAGTCAGGTAATGTGATGCCTCCAGATTTGTTATTTTTTCTTAGAATAGCTTTGGCTATTTGAGATCATTTTCCATTCCACATAAATTTTAGGGTGTTTTTTTTTGGTTCTGTGAAAAATGATATTGGTATATGGACAGGAATTGCAATAATCTGTAGATTGTTTTGGGCTGTATGGTCATTTTAACAACATTGATTATTTCAATCCATGAGCATGGGATGTTTTTCCATTTGTTTGTGCTGTCTATGATTTCTTTCATCAGTGTTTTGTGGTTCTCCTTGTAGAGATTTTTCACATCCTTGGGTAAGTATAGGTTAAGTATATTCCTTGGTATTTTATTGTTGTTTTGTTTTGTTTTTTGTTTTTCTGCAGCTATGGCAAATAGAATTGAGTTTTTTATTTGGTTCTCAGCCTGGTCGTTATTGGCCTATAGAAATGCTACTAATTTGAATACATTGATTTTTATAACTTGATAGTTTACTGAATTCATTGATCAAATCTAGGAGTCTTTTGGAGAAGTCTTTACATTTTTCTATGTATAAAATCATATAATCAGCAAATAGAGATAATTTGACTCTCATTTCAACTTGGATGCCCTTTTTTCTTTTCTCTTGCCTGGTTGTCCTGGCTAAGACTTCCAGTACTGTGTTGAATAGAAGTGGCTAAAGTGGGCATCTTTGTCCCATTCCAGTTCTTAGGAGGAATGTTTTCAACACTATTCCAGTAAGTATGATGTTGGCTGTGGGTTTGTCATGTATGGTTATTATTATTTTGATGTATGCTACTTCTATGCCTAGTTTGTTCAGGCTTTTTATCATAAAGTTATGGTGGATTTTGTTGAATGCTGTTTCTGCATCTATTGAGATTATCCTATGGTTTTGTTTTTAATTTTGTTTATGTGGTGAGTCATATTTATTGACTTGTATATGTTGAACCAACCTTGCATCCCTGGGATGAAACTCACTTGATAATGGTGAATTATCTTTTTGATGTGCTGTTGGAGGCAGTTTACTAGTATTTTCTCGAGGATTTTTTGCATCTGTCTTCATTAGAACTATCGCTGTGTAGTTTTCTTTTTCTGTTGTGTCCTTTCCTGGCTTTGGTATCAGGGTGATATTTGTTTCATAGAATAAAATTGATAGAATTCCGTCCTTCTTGATCTTTTGAAACAGTTTCAGTAAGAATACTGCTAGTTCTTCTTTGTACATATGGTAGAATTCAGCTATGTATCTGGCTGGTCCTGGAGTTTTGTAGGGTGCAGGTATTTTATTACTGATTCAATCTCAATACTCATTTTTCTTGTCAGTTCAGGATTTTTATTTTTTCTTGATTTAAACTTAGGGCTGGTATGTTTTTAAGAATTTATCCCTTTTCTCTAGATTTTCTAATTTGTGTGTATAGAGGTATTCATAGTATTTTTGGATGATCTTTTTTATATCTGTGATATCAGTTATGTCTCCTTTTTTGTTTCTGATTTAGCTTATTTGAATCATCTCTATTCTTTCCTGGTTAATCTGGCTAGTGGTGTATCAATTTTGTTTATCTTCTCAAAGAACCAACTCTTCATTTCATTGATTCTTTGTATTTTTTTATTTCAATTTAATTTAGTTCTGTTCTGATTGTTATTGTTTTATTTATTCTGCTAGCTTTGGATTTGGTTTGTTCTTGTTTTGTTAGTTCATTGAGATGTGATGTTAGGTTGTTAATTTGTGATCTTTCTGTCTTTTTGATGTAGGCATTTAGCACTAAAAACTGTCTTCTTAGCAAAGCTTTTGTCGCATCATTCTTGATAACACAGGTTATCAAAATCTCTGCTGTACGAGAGATTATGGTAAACTGTGTCACTATTATTCATTTTGAAATTTTTAAAAATTTCCATCTTGATTTCATCGTTGACCTAATGAGCAGGTTGTTTCATTTCTATGTATTTGTGTTGTTTTGAGAGTTCCTCTTGGAATTAATTTCTGGTTTTATTCTGTTGTGGTTTGAAATTTATTGAAGCTTGTTTTGTGGCCTAACATGTGGTCTGTCTTGGAATATGTTCCAGGTGCTGATGACAAGAATGTATATTCTGCAACTTTGGGGTAAAATGTTCTGTAAAGATCCATTAGGTCCATTTATTGTACAGTCCAGTTGAAGTGCAGTGTTTCTTTGTTGATTTTCTGCCCTCCTTTGTTGATTTTCTGCCTCATCTGTCTAGTGTTGTCAGTGGAGTGTTAAAGTTCCCTGCTATCCTGTTGTTGTCTATCTATTTTCTTAGGTCTAACAGTATTTGTGTTATGAATCTGGGAGCTCCAGACTTAGGTGCAAATATATTTATAATTGTTATATATTCTTGTTGTATTGATCCCTTTATTACTATATTCTTTGTCTTTTTTACTGTTGTTGACATAAAGTCTGATTTATCTCATATAAGAAAAGATACTCTGCTTCTTTTTGTTCTTTATTTGCATGGCACATTTTTTGTACCCTTTCACCCTGAATCTATAAGAATCTCTGAGTTAAGTGCATCTTCTTAGGCAGTAGATGTTTGGATTGTGTGTGGGGGGGGGTGGGGGGGTTGTTTGTTTTGTTTTTTTCCATTCTGCCTATTTGTAGCTTTTAAGTAAATAATTTGGATTATTTACACTCAAATTTGCTATTGACATTCAGATACTGTTCCAGTGATTGTGTTGACTGTTATCCAGTTGGTTTGTATGCTCCATTGTGTTACCTTTTTTATAAGCCCTGTGAGTTTAATACTCGCCCCTTTCTCTCTATTCTCTTCTTGCATTGTTCCTTCACCACTCTCCTGTAAGTCATTACAATGTTTTTACAGTCTTACTTCTTCTTTTCTTTATTTTTTTAATTTAAGAAATGCATTTTATAAGACTATTACTGCCATAAATAGTGTTTTCTCTGGGCAAAGTAAATTAAAATCTTGTAGGTAGTATTCGCCATTCTAGATGCCATTAAGAACATTCATGATTCATGGGAGGAGGCCAAAATATTAACATAAACAAGATTTCGGAAAAAGTTGATTCCAGTACTCTTAGATAACTTGGAGGACTTCAAGACTTCAGCAAAGGAAAGAACTGTGTGTGATGGAAGTAATAAGAGAACAAGAGTAAGAAGTGTATCCTGAAGTTGTGACTGAATTGCTGCCATCTCATGATAAAACTGGAGTGGACGAGAAGTTGTTTCTTATGGATGAGCAAAGAAAGTGGTTTCTTGAGATGGAATCTGCTCCTGATGAAGATGCTGTGAACATTGTTGAAATGACAACAAAAGATTTAGAACATTACATAAACTTAATTGATAAAGCAATGTCAGGATTGAAGAGGACTGATTCCAGTCTTACTCTTTGTGGCGCTTTCAACTTTGCTTTCATTCTTCTTAGGCACATATATTTTAACTCTGCCTTCTCACAATCTCTCTGCCTCTATCACACACACACACACACACACACACACACACACACACACACACACATATAGCCAGGGCTATTTTATATTTGTTTTACATCCTTATTTTATATGAGATTGTTTGAACAAGATTTTTTAATTAGTGGCAATGTATTTAGTCAAAATATTTATCTCTACTGTGGCACATTCACTTAAGCTCTTCAGCTAAGGCCCATTTGATTGCCATGCTCTTAATATTTTCTGCAAAAGCCATTTTCTGAATATTCATGTCAGGGTAGACGCAAAGATGCTTTCCAGAATAAAATATCTTCTTGTAACCTGCTATGTAGTGTGAGCTCTTTCAACTTTTATGTCTTCCCAGTCAATAAATATTACCCACAAAGGCTGCTCATGATGTGTCCCTTCATTCTTATCTCTTTTCAATCAGAAGTTTTCTACAAATGCTTTGTTTAAAAGATTACTTTTTCAACCATGAATTTCCTGCTTCTCAAGAATTAACACAAAACTTGGTTCAGTAAATATACCCAGCTAATCTGAATATATATTTCCATGTTTCTAAAGAGTGATTATTAGATTTTAATTTTAGATTGTGTTACTTACTTTAAAGGACAATATTTTTTCGCTTTACTTTATATATTTATCTAGAGCTTCCTGTGTGGGTTTTTTCCTGCAAAAGTAAATGTTACACACATACACATATAGGTCATATACATGTACAAACATGTGTGGATGTGTGTGTGTGTGTGTGTGTGTATGTATGTGTGAGTTTTGGGATACAGAGATACATCTCCTAATCTCATGGATGATGACTGTGTGTTTTCCTTTTTCTATTTACCTTGTTGCTTTTAAATGGTTTTAGAGAAGAGGGAAACCACTGCTTTATTTTGAAGTTTAAAACTAGAATGGAAACTGTATTTCAGTCTCACATTTTACTTTCTCAAAGAAGAGAGTTGTATTATAATCTACAGGCTTGTGGGAAAAAAATTACATTACAGAGGAAATTTCTGGAAAGTGGTATAAAAAGTCATATAGGGAGTTTGAAAGAAAGCCTGCAGTTTGATGATGCTGCTGGTGGTAATTAGGTTTTGTTGTCTGGGCCACATTCTTATTTGACTTCACACATTTTCATTTGAACACCAACTGTTACAAAGCATATGGACTTCCATAGCAATCCCATATGCTACATAATGGCTGACTGCAATCTATTTAGGATTCAACAATGATGAGATCTCATAATGGTTGTGAAGTAGGACAACTTTAAACTCTTTATCTAGTTTAACGTATATCTTAGAGACTCTAAAGTACGGACTCATGCTGCTAGGTTATGTTAGATTTTGTTTCTCCTTATGTACATTTGAAGCTTGAGGAGCAATGTTTATAAAATATTGTAAAATATAGTACTTTATGTGAGAAGTATCTTGAATTAAATGCAAATAATTGGAATTCCTAGTCACATTTTCATTTATGAGTAAGAACATCATTTTTCATATATATGCTATATATTTTAAAGGAAAATAGAAAATGATCTTAATATCATAAACAACTTAACATCATAAATTATGAATACATAAATTACATAAATGAACATGACTCAAATTACTCATATTATTATCTGAGGAAAATTTTCCAAATGAAAAAACATAATTGGAGAGAATATATATTAGTAATAAAATAGTTGGCATATCCATGTTTTAATGTCATTCAGATTGCTTGAATCTTTGAAAATCATTGTCCACATGAAATGCAGCAATTTTAAATTTGAAATGGGAGTTTTTAATTAATACATTTAAGATTTTAAATTATTGGGGTTTGGTAGTATAGCTCTGTCGTAGTCAGTTTTCTGTTAGAATACCACAGGCTGGGTAATTTATAAAGAAAAGAAATTTATTTCTTGTAGTTTGGAGGATGGGAAGTCCCAGGTTGAGGGGCTACATTTGGTGAGAGCTATCTTACTGTGTCATAGCATGGCGGAGTTCATCACATGGTGAGAGGACAAGAGCAAGCCAGCTCAAGTCTTTCTCTCTCTCTTCCTATAAAGCAACCAGTCGTATCATGGGGACCTCACGCTGATGACCTTATCTAGTTGTAATTTCCTACTAAAGGATCCATCTCCAAATGGCATCAACATATGAATTTAAAAATTAAGTTTCCAACACATAAAATATGGTGTAAACATTCAAACCATAGCTGGCCCTTAGTATAATATTTCTTAATATCGAAAGACATATGAAAGTCTATCTTCATCCATTGCTGTAAATGTCATTTGCAGAAATGTTAAATATATGCTATACTAGAGTATCTTTTGTAATTTTCTAAATGATACAATTCAAATGTGGTAAAGTATACATACATTTCTTTTATACTGTAACAGAAAGTTTCCCCAAATAATTTTCATTAAAAAATTTTTATTTTGAATATTTTGAAATGCTTTAAGAATAAAAAGAACTATTGAAAGGATTATTTCTCCATAGCAAGAAGAGAAGATTACAGGCAAACAGTGATTTTACAAAGTAAAAATTTACAAATTTGTCTTTTTGCTTTTCCGAAAATGACAAAAGGAAAAGAGACTTCTTAAATTATATGTTTTCAGGCTGGTGGCTCATGCCTATAAACTCAGCACTTTGGGAAACCAAGGTGGGAGAATTATTTGAGGTCAGGAGTTTGAGATCAACCTGGGCAATATAGTGAGATCCTATCTCTACCAAAAAAAAAAAAGAATGGCCAGGTGTGGTGGCAATGGTCTGTAGTCCCAGCTACTTGGGAGGCTGAGGTAGGAAGATCGCTTGAGTTCAGGACTTTGAGGTTACAGTGAGCTATGATGTTCCCACTACACCTCAGCCTGGGCGACAAAGTTGAAATCTTGTCTCTAAAAAGGAAATTATATGTTTTCAAATGTTTTAAATCTTACATAACCTGATGAGAGTCTCTAAGAATGAGAAAAATCACTTGAGTGTTACTTTTTAGATATAAATCAAAGCAACACTAAACAGGTATTTCAGAATGACATCTACGTTAACTAATAAACGTTCTTAAAGTCAATCTGTATTTTCACAGGCTAAGGGAAGATACTAAACCTCTCTTTTTCCTAAATCTCTCCCTTTCCTCAAATTACAGATCATAAATCACATGTTCTTGCCTCTTTTGAAAATATCATTAGTTCTTATATCTCTCTCACCTATTTTGGCGTTTGTCATTTATAGCCTTATTTATTTAGATATATTATTATCTCATTAATTTTTTTTTTTCTTTTTGAGACAGGGTCTCACTCATGCCCAGGCTAGAGTGCAGTGATGTCTCATAGCCACTGCAACCTCAAATGCCTTGGCTCAAGTGATCCTCCTGACCCAGCCTCCCAAGTAGCTGGAACTACAGATGCATACCACCACATCAAGCTAATTTTTCTGTTTTTTGTAGAGACAGGGTCTCACTATGTTGCTCAGGCTAGTCTTGAACTCCTGGCCTCAAACAATTCTTCAGCCTCAGCCTCCCAAAGTGCTAGAATTATAGACATGAGCCACTGCACCCAGCCATATCTCCCTAATTTTTAATTTGTAAGAATACATCATTTTTTCTTAGATTTACACTGTGTTCTCGTTGGAGGCTAGAATAATTTTAAATGTGTCATAATATTCAATTAATAATTAGAAAATAAATAATAAATATAAATAAATTATTTTTCTTTAAAGGATATATAATTTTATATCAGATAAAATGTTTGAATACATTTGTTTATGAAAAAGTTACAGTTTAACACATTTTTACTACACCCAAAGACCTTAGAGTTAATGGATTTTTGATTATATGATTCATTTGAAAAAAGAAATAATGAACTATCCAGAATAGGGATCTTGCTATGTTTCTTCGAGTTTTGTTTTTCTGTGAGCTAGTTTAAAATACTTGCCATTTCCCTCCAAAACAAATGTGATTCCTTTTGGAAAGAATATAGTACAAACTATTTGATTATTGAATGTAAAGAACAAACTCTGTCATGGGCAGTAGCCGCAGCAGAGAGAACACAATGCAAAGAAGACCAGATTTACATACAAGCTGAGATCAGAAAGACACAGGGCTATGAAAGCAGGAAAAGTAAAGTAGTTAGTGAAACAAAGAAAAAAAAGCCTATAGAAGGTTATATTAATGCTTAACAGTCATATATATTTTTTAAACATTTATTGTGATTCTACTATGTGTTATGCTGTGGTTATGTATCTAGGGATCATGGACAAATAAGACATTATCCCATCCTCACAGATCTCATATTACACTGGGAAACAGTTGATATAGCATTGATTGATATGTTCATTTGGGGCTGCTGTGTCAGAAAGGAGGTCCATCAACCTAGCTGGTGAGATGCAGTAGGACTTAGGACTTCCAGGAAAGTACAACTGCAACAAATAAAAACTACAAGTAAATGAGGAAATTACTTTATAATGCTTTTCAGGGGCATATTCATATTGTCATTTAAACCATAAGACTATAACCTTGATAGGAGTCTTTGACAAATTGATGACAATAAAAATTATACAGTTAATAAAAACTAAAATTAAAAAAAAGATTAGAATATTAACCTATTAATTCTGTGACCCAGAGCTGTCACTAAGCTAGCTTTCCTGTATTTTTTTAACCTTCACAATTGGTATACTTGTATTTAGCTGATAGAAAAATCATATAAATAAAATATGTATTATATTGAGCCCAGAACTTAGGAAATAATGGCTGTTCAGTAAAATGCATTGCTTCTCTTTTCAATTCACACAACACCCTTTTGAAATATATATGCAAATAAGAATTTTAAAAAAAGAAAAAAAAATGAGGACAGTATTTGAAAAAAGAAGAGGACTTAACATAATTTTGCAAGTCTTCTATCTTTATCTTTGAATATCCAGAATCAAGCACGGTGCTTAGCACAAAATAAAATATTTGAGCTGAACAAATACACAACACTTTGGAAAAACTTCATATGCAAATATAATAAATTAATCTTTGTGGTGCATATCTATATAAATGAGAAAATCGAAATCATATATCAAAGCCTTTGATCAAATGATTCTACTTCTATAAAGGTACCTAAAGAAAAAGATATTATTTATTTATTTGAAGCATTTAAAAAATAATACTAAAAGGTCCAGATTCTATTTTACCAATAATAAAATATTGATTAAATAAATCCATAGAATATCCCTTGTAAATTGACACTAAACATAGATTTCAGAAGAATATTTAATAATCCATGTATTGGTCATGATAATTTGTAAATTGCAGGGGATGACAACTAACAAAGTGATATGAATTAGATTTGCCCCTGGAGTAAACATACTTATTATAAAGAGAGAGAAAAATTAAAGTAAAATCAAGAAAGATGGGAATACTCAGAGTGCTTATGGAAAAGACTCAAATGAAGCCCAAAATATCAATAGACCATTTCTCTGAAAATAATTTGAAGATAAGTGGTTGTGTGGCTATTGATTAACTTGGTGTATCTTTTAAATCACTTAGTTAAAAATGTATAGGGTTTTTCATGTGGATCCTACACTTCAGTTTTTCCGTTTCATTGCTACACACACACGCATACACAAACGCACACATTTATCCCATGCATTTTATTCCTATAAAGATTATACATTTATATCATCATTTCTGCCTGGAGTTGATTCACTAGAAATAGTGCCTGGGAGGGATTTGAGTGCCTGTCATTTTGTATTGGAAAAATCCTGGGACAGTATAGGAAAACCTTTCCTCAAACTGAGATGGAGATAAGAAACTAGAGAACGACTCAGACAAATCCACCTTGGGCAAGTTAGATGAGTTTATTTGAGGTTGCTTATAAGGGCATTTGCTCCCAGATGGCATAGGAACTTTCTTCCACAGGAGCTTTCTTGCTAGCAAAATCTGCATGTGCCCAGTGATGGTGTTGCCTTAAACCCCTTCCCAGTGAATGATGCGGAGCTCTTATATTGTGTCATTGTATGTTCATATTGAAACAAATCAAGGATGTCCAGTAAAATCATCATTTGCTGTCATACAACTCATGTTATCTTAATGATATTTTAAGTCTCCATCAGTTGGGAATTCTATAATTGCAATTAGCTAAAAGGTATTATAAGTCAGCTAAAGCAGTTCTAAAGCAGTCAGGGCTGGTTTACATGGGTTGCCTCTGCAGCAAGAAGGTGCTGAGGCACATCTCCTGTGCGTAGTAACTATCTGTTGGCATTTGCTTAATCTATTTTGTATCAATTTTGTTAAGTACTCCAAATTAACACAGCACAGTGTTTCTTTGTGTGCTGAGGAACTTGTGTTTTCCCCTCAATCCACCCCTTTCCCCAGCTCTTACAATCATTCTCCCCATCTTCCACAATGAACCCTGAGTGGGAAATGAAGGGACACAATATCTATTGTTTTTACAATGACTTGTATCTCATGACAGTATCTTGTGCATTTAACCCACATCCACAGTATATTCAATAACAAAAGCAAGTATTGATGCTAAATATAATCATTATACCAATTAATAAAACATAACTCCAATGAATAAGTAAAGAATGTAGCCACTCAGAAAATGAATCAAAGACTCCTAATTTCTCTGTGTTATTGTTCTGGGTACCTGAATGATTTAAAGCATCAGTAACATTATCTTCTTCATCTGGAATATATGCACAACAGGAGGTCCCCATTAAGAAACAGGGTCCACTCTGAGCCGCAGTGAGCATGTCCAGGGTCATTCTGTTTTGTAAGATCACTTTCCTCATTTGGGTAGTTTCTTGGCTTAAGAGGTACACAGTCTATTTTGCACAGTTCAGTGCTTTATCTGTGTATTGGGCCAGAGCAGTGTTCTGGATAAAAGCATGTAATGCTCCTGTCCTAGGGACTAGAATACTTAGGGGTCATTCCTACTAAGTCAAAGACCTGGAAAAACAGGCTCTCAGAGTATTTATATCATTAGGCACCATGGGCAGAGTTTTATGTATAACCCCTGCCAGGAAAGGCCACCCCATGGTACATTTTCCATTCCAACTGAGGATGAGGTATGGCCACAAGTGTGCGCTGCACAACTGCCCAGCCGCCAAAGTTGCAATATACGTTCCAGCTCTTATGAAACAGTTTTGTTTCCCTGTCCAGTTGGATTCCCACACTCGAATGATGTGGGTACATGCTGAAGGGCATAGCCATCCCATCAGGTAGGGATTCTTGGAGGAATTTACGGTATGATTATGCCTTTCTATGCATGGAGGGCCTTCTGGTATAACATCCCATTTTAGCTATCATCCATGTCAATCCATCCCAAACTGATGTGTGTTTGCTGGTGTAATGTTTAAGTGCTGCCCTACCAAGGCAAAGACATGTCTTTTAGTTTCTTTTATTGTTGGCAGGAGGAAAGCATTCAGGGGTATAGGTAGCTACCAATAATGAATGGAGGAATCGATGTCGCCAACATGGGTAGAAGTGCTGCTCCCCAGGGAGCTCATCCAGTCACTCAAATTCTGTGATGTTAGGGGCAGCATATTCCATGGCATCCTGCTCCCACTGGACAAAGATAGATATACCCAAACCCAACAGTCAGACTAATTGTGAACCACTTTCATTGTTGCAGACCAATCTGAAAAGACATTGACATTCTGCACAAATAGCAGCAGCAACAGCCTATGGGCAAAACCACTGATATTTAGAAGAAATCTCCAAGGGCAAATCTATTCCCTGGAACATTATTACTGATATATTTTCTCCCATAGGTCCTATTAGGGAGGCTGCTACAGGCTTCGAGGTTGGTTTACAATACCACATATGTCTTCCCTCCCCAGGAGTGGGCGCAATAACCAATTGATAAATTTGTGGCCTTGCCCCTGCCATTCACACTATAATGGCTCCAGCTAGTATTGGTGTCTTCGCATGATGGTATTGCAAGGCACTAGAACCTCCAATAAGGAGCTTTTTTTGGGATCACCTCACCTTTGGCCACCTTCATGCACCCTCCAGCACCATAAAGCCATTTCAATATGGAGGTACCTTCCAGTTCAATTTTAGTTCCATGTAGCCATTGCCACTAATCGAGTCTGTTGGTGTTCTCAGGAGCACAGTCTGGCCATATGCTTCAGGGCCATGGATAGGCATCTCTGAGAAGCAACTCTGCGAGTTTACAGGGCATGTTTTACAGACCCGGCTAATAACTCATAGGAAGTGATACCACATATGGCATGAGGTGACTCACTCAAAATCCGTGACTCACTCAAAATCCGTTATCACATTGACTTATCTCTATTTATTTGAAATGTTGTCTATTTGTCACTGGAAGTGTCCATTTGTTATAAATTGGTTGACTACACATATGTGTATCTAAATTTGGACTCTTTTCTTTTTTGCTTGAGTCCATTTGACCATCCTTTTGCCAATACTACACTATCTAAATTAATATAACTTTATAGCAGATTTTCAAATAATATGACCTGTTCAATTTTGTTCTTACAGTTTATATTTCCTTGACTATTTTGACCTTTTACAATTCTTTAAAAGTTTTATTATCATATAACACAACTTATTAAAAACTAACAAAAAACTTCTGAGATTTTGACTTGTGGCAATTTTTTAACTTGTTATATTTTATTTTATTTTTATTATGTTTATTGTTTAGCACTTCATTTTGAAATCATGATAGAATCAGAGGAATTTGCAGAAGTAATGCAAAGAGTTCCAATATATCCTTCATTCAGATTTCCCTTTGGTAACATATTTTATTGATATAAAACTATTAACTAGAGTACAAACCTTATTCATATTTTTCAAATTTTTATTATAATTAATGTATGTTTGTGTAGTTTATATGATTTTTGTCACATGTATAGAGTTATGTGACTACATCATATATTGGTACAAAAATGTTAACTAAAGTATAGATCTTATTAATATTTCACCTTTTTTTACTGTTATTAATGTGTGTGTGTAGTTCAAGTTCATGCAACAGTTGTGTAGCTACTATTATAATTAACACTCAGAATTGTGTCATTGCCACAAAAGAACTTCCATATAGTCATATTCCCCAATTCAGTCCCCCTGGCAATTGTTGATTTTTTTCTATTTATATAATTTTGTCATTTCAAGAATGTTATATAAATAAAATTATGCAGTATGTAAGCAACTGAGATTTGCATTTTTTCACTGAGAATAATTCCCTTGAGATACATTTAAGTTGTTTTGAGTATCAATAGTTCATTATTTTTGTATTGCTGAAGAGTACCTATAGAATTGATGTATCACAACTTAACTGCTTATATGTATAAGGTCCATTTTGATAGCTTTCAGTTTTTTTAATTAGAAATAACGATGCTTTGACTATTCATAAACAAGTATTTGTGTGAAAAACATTATTAATTTATCTGGGATAAAAGCCCAGGATTGCAGTTGCTTGGTGCTATCTTATGTGCATGCTTAATTATGAAAAAGATTTTATTTATGTATGGAATTACTTTAATAGTTATAAATCTAGTAATTTATTCTTTTTATTCCCTTTCTCTAGATGGGAAGTGTTATTTTTATAGAGATTCATCTACTTTTAAATTATCATATTATTATCATAAACTGGTTTGTAATTTCCTTTCATAACTTAATTTTTCTTACATTGGACATTTTATATTTACTATTACATTCTTTGTATATTAGGATAACAGTTTGACATGTTTTATTCTTATTATAATGATTACCCTGGAGATGAAAACATGTATCTTTAAATACTCAAAGTAGAGTATAAATTATTACTTTAACTCCTTCAAGGAAAGTGTAATTATGTTAGAACATTTTAACTCTTTTTCCCTTCTTCCTGAATGGCATGATGGCATTGTATAATATACTTATCTAAAAATATAAACTCAAAATTATATTTTTATAATTATTATATAGTCAATATTTATTTATATTTACACACATTTTTACCTTTTATTGCTTGTCTATCTTTTTTATTCTACCTTTGAGTTTCCATGTGAAATCATGGGTTTTGGCACTGCCTTCTCCACCCTTCCACCAGAAAAGAAAATTAGTTCATTCTTGAATGTGGATTAATTGTTCATATATTGAGTCAGTTGATCTTGGTTTTTTTTGTTTGTTTGTGCATTTTGGACCAAAAATATCCATCTCATTTTTATTCCAAATGTTTATTTTTTTCTGGATGTAGCATTTTGGGTCAAGTACATTTTTTCCAGTATTTTTATAAAATTATTCTATGCCTATGGCTTTTACTTCTTATTATTTGATCGGTTAAGAAGTAAGTTTTGAGACTTAATTTTGCTTTTAATGGTAATATACCTTTTTCTCTGATTATTTTAAAGATTTCTGTTTGTTTTTGTTTTTCATCAGTTTTATTATTAATATATGTCTGCATGTGATACTTTTGTTTATCCTACTTTGGTATTCTCTTTCATAATATATGTTTTGATGTGATTTATCAGTTAAAAATATTCTTATTCATTCTCTTAATCTTTTTTCTTTTACTATTTTTAGATCTTTGTACATAGGCATCTCAGACTTTCCCTTGCATTTTCCGTGTATAATGCATTTTAATTACTTTTTTCTCCTTGCATCTATTGAATATTTTTAAAAATTATCTTCCAATGTATGATTAGCTCATAACATTTGTCTATTCTCTTATTAATCCATCCATTGAGTTCTGAATTTCCCTTCTGCATTTTTCATTTTCATTTTGTTCTAGTTTACTCTTTGCCAAAATTATTCAACTTGTTTATTTTTCATTTATTTGAACATATTTAAAGCATGGCTCCTTTATATTTCTTGTAATGATAACTCCATTATTTCTGCCAGTGGCTCTATTTGTACTGTCTTTTTTCACTCCTAAGTTTCAGTCACATTGTCTTATCTCCATATATATTAATACTCAGTTATTATTTAATTGAATGTCATATTTTACATTTAAAAAATTATGGAGATAATTTTGAACTCTTGATAATGCTGTTCCTTCAGAGATTAGCTGTGTAAGTTCCTACAAGGCAAATGGGCTTAGTAGTATTTCCTTAATTCAAAAGAAAATGAGACAACCCTAAACTGAGCTTCAGCCCATGTGAAGATCAGTCTGCAGTTCACAATTATTTCTGTGGTCAAGATGCAAAATCTGAGATGTCTAACATGCCTCTATCATTGGGCCTTGAATACAAATTTTGCACATTAGTCTTTAAGTGAGTTGGACATTCTTCTGAGCTTCTCAGTTTATCATTCATTTGACTCAAAATTATCAGTCAGCTGACACTATTGTATTGTAATCAGCAGAGACTTCCAAATAAAGGTTAAAATTCAAGGCTGACCTCTCTGGCTAGTCTCCAAATATAACCTCTAACAACTATGCTTCTCCGTGTAAGCACATGATCCTGTTCACATCAAGAAATAGACCTACGGCCCCTCCTGTCAAGGGCTGAACCTCTGAATATTTTGGCTAACTGAATGTGAAGGAAGTAACATCCCAGTCCATACACTAAGAAGTCTTTGGAGTTCCTGCATTCTGCTATTTGGACCTCTGCTAATCTAGTGACAGAGGCCACATGTAGAGGTGCTGGAGGAGGACATGTCATATGGAGAAAGAGGCCACATGGAGCAGTAGTGAAGTTTTAGATATTTAACCTCAGGCACAGCTCCCGCTGCCCTCTGAATGCAATCACACTAGGAATTTAAAGTGAGACCGTTAGAGAAACCATCCAAGTCAGCTCAACCAATCTTTGGAATTGTGAGATATATGTAATAATGGTTTTTGGCCATTAATTTGGTGTTAATTTTTTCTGGTGCAATAGATCATGAAAACACAATTTTACACCTAGAATATAGTGCTATTATAAGAAATACTGAAAACTCTGTTGTATTGGGCCAAGGTCTAAGTGTCAAGTGGAACCAGGAGAGGCTGAAAGATACTATTTGTGCACATTTACAGGATGATGAAGAAATTGTTATTGGAGCTGGAGCTGTTATGCACTAGCAGGACAATTAGCTAAGTTGTCACCAGAGGTAATGTGGGAGATAGAAAGAGTATCTTAAAAACTTGTGGATTGTGCTAAATAGATTTCCAAGTCTAAAGTTTAGACTTTAGAAAACGTCAATGGGCTTCATTTATTTGTATATAGTAAAACGTTTCCAGGTAGAATTTAGGTAAAATATAAAGAAACATGAACTATTTCTTTGTTCCTAGGCTTTTCAGATGGCAAAGTATTCTCATTGAAAAAAATTGGCCTTAGGACAGAGCTAAAATCTAGGGCACCGCTAGGAAAATATGGTCTCATAGTAAAATTTCAGACTTACTGTGAAGAGCTCAGAAAGATTTAGGATGCTATTTCATTGACTTTATTATCTAGGCCAGAACATTTCTAAGCATCCTAAGGGTGTGGAACCTGGATCAGTTCAAACAACGAACTATGTTCATAATACTTTAGAAATGATTCACTGCAGCTTTAGGTGTGAAGCATGGTAGAAACTTTCTTGACTTGGAAAAAAAAGTGAGAATGCAATCTGATAGAGGTGATATAATTTGATCAAAATCTCAAAAACTTTTTAAAGTACCAGCTTTGTATGAACAAGCCAGAAAGGATTCTGACCCCTCAGATTTCTACTGGCAGCGAACGGGCTGAAAAAGACATTAGGTGAAAACATGGACTGTTTTTTGTGAATATGAAGAACGATTCACTGTGTGCAGTTAAGAGCCCTCAGGCCTGAGCCCAAAACCATGAGAACCACTCCTAGAGATCAGAATTGGTCCCTAATTAAGGACTCTGTCAAAAAGTGTAAGAATTATCAGTGACTACATGTTCTTTCTTTATAATTGGATGTGTCTAATGTAGTTTTATTGTTCCTCACTTACCATTTTGTCAATGTATAGCAGCAGATAACTTGTCTCTTTCTGCCTCCGCCACAAGTGATCAAATACAGGATTTCAGAAAAATTATCCAAAATATGAAAATAGAAACTGTGCTTACTAGATTTTCTCCCAGTGCAGTGCTGGGCTTGCAACTTTGGTTGGATTTTTAACTGAATGATTTTACAACTCTGGAGTGCTAAATGTTTACAGAGATTTTTAATGAGAAACATGCAAAAATTTTCTTTCTTTAGGAAAATATAAACCTAGAAGATATAATTTGTTGCCCTCCTGGACATTAACTCAATTTTGAATCCAATCTAGGAATCTTATTCTAACATACTTTTATTAAATTGTCTATGAATAATTAGCTCATGTCTTATTAGAGCTAGTTTTAACATCTTCAACACTGAGAACATCTTACTTTTAATGTACAAAAGTCCCCAAAATAATTAGATCATTTTTATAGATGACTCATTAGTTTAAAATAATTTTTTTATTTAACTTAAAATGTCTAGCTTTATCTTTTTTTAAATGTAGAATTTTCTACATAGATTTGGTCTTTTTGAGCCCTCACAAAAACATGCAATCTAGAGCTTGTCAAATTCTTTTTTTTATGACTATCAGTCCTTTCCACAGGTGGGCCTTTTCCTGATAGGAGGACACTTACTGATCAGTTAAGGAAAATTATGGACACTTACCATTTCCTAGACTAAGTGAATGTTAATACATAACAAATGCTCCTAAAATAGTTCTTCTGAACAAATATATCCATACATAATTTTTTATTTTATTTATTCATTCATTCATGAAACACTCATTGAATGTCTAGTATATGCTAGACAGTGTTGAAGATAAAACATCTATAAATAGAACAGAAAAAAGTCTTAATTCTCTTGGAGCTTATGCTTACTGGTTGAAGGGAGGAGAGAGGATGACAGTAAACAAATCATTACATAGCATGTTAGGTGGTGCTGTTTTGGAGTGAAATAAAGCAAGAAATAATCTTGAAGATAAAATGAGAGCACAGATTGGAGTGAAGCCGGGGAGTGCACAGTGTGTATGCCATCAGGGGAAAGCTTTGTGTGCGGAAAAAGAAGACACAGGAAAGCTGTGACTAGGTGCAAACACGGAGGGCTCAAGGAGCAAAAAGGTGGCCAGCGTGGCTGGAGCAGAGGAAACTAAATAGGGCAGTGGTAAGAAGTGAGATCAAAGATGCAGTGGGGGAGGCAGGTCATTTAGGGCCTTTGGATTTTCTGAAAGAGATGAGAAGCTATTAGGTGATTTTAAGAAAGGAATACAATCCTTTTGACTTACAATTTAAAAGAATCACACTGACTGCTTTGTGGAGAACAGACTGTAGGAAGCAAGCTAGGAAATAAGAAACCAAGTAAAAGTCTCATTAAACAGTCCAAGTGAAAGATAACAGTGGCTTAAATGAGCATAGCAGAAGTATAGATGCTAAGAAGCAGTCATATTTGTAATATATTTTGAAGATAGAGCCAACAAGATTTTCTGAAAGAACATGGGATTCAATAGGCAGGTTTTTGGATAGAGCAGTTGGCAAAAGACAGTTAGAATTCATTAAGATAATTCTTTTTGAGTAGGTCTGAGATTTAAAAGGAAATTAATACTATTTCATCTTGTTATGGCATTCCTGTAATGTATATGTACTGTTTGGATTTCACACACTATTTGCTAGTACAAAGGCAAATGTAAAATAAAAATGTGTAAATGCCTAAAAAGGCTTAAAGTGAAGAACAGGTCGAGTGGAACTATAGTAAATAAGATAGGTCTTTCAAATCGGTTACCAAAGTGTTTTGTTTAGAAACAAAATAGAGTTCCCACTGATTCACTTTGGCATTTTCTGATCTGCTGATCACGCTGGTTGTTTGAAATTGAAAGCACTGACTGAGACAGTTGGCATAAGCAGAGCCAAATGGAAAGCACATAAGCAATGGCATAATTGTATCACAACATGAGCAACTCTAGGAAGTGCTTCAAAATGGAGAGCGTCTCCCACAGTAGTATCGGTTTTCTATTGAATTTTGAAAACTGATCTCATCACTTTATATTGAATGCACAGTAAACTATATCTCTTTTGTCCTTACCTTTTGTCTGGAATAGTTAAGGATGTTAATACTTGCTTCCTACATATTTTGTTTTTCCATTCAACATTTCTGTATCCCATACCAGTGTTTATGATTAACAACCTACAAAACCTTTGTTTAGTTTTCTCATTCATGCTTAGAAGTTATTATTGAAAATTCCTCACTCTTGTACTTATGACGTGTTCTGCTACACTGAATCATAGTATATTCTATCTTTATTGCCATCATAGCAATATATGTTATTTAAGGTTATCAATCGTCTTGTATTTTTATTCTAGGGTAACTTCAAATGTTATATATCTCTGCCAATAGACTATGAGCACCTTGAGGTCAGAGAACTTGCCCTATTCAAACTATGTTCTTATCACCTAGCATAGTAACTTAATAAATATTTACAAAGGAATCAATAAGTAAATGAATATATGATCTGAATCTTAAAATTGAAGTTATATATTTAATTCTTTGAATTAAAAATAGATGAACTTCAAAGTAAATGCCTTTGAAGAATTGTTTCTGTAAAAATAATCTTTCTTCTTTTATTTAGCACAGTGCTTTTGAGACTGAGCCTCACTGTTGCATGTATCAGGAACATGTTCTTTTTTGTTGGTATGAAGTATTCTACTTAATGGTGAATAACTTAATATTTAACTTTCATATTGTAAAATAATTGTAAATTGTCAATGTGCTATACACTTTAAGGAAATAAAAAAAATGATAAACAAGCAAACATCTCCCCACATTTTCCTAAGCATCTGTTTTAGTTTTGTACCTGGAAGAGAATAGTGTAGAAACATGGGGTTAATATAAAATCAAGTGAGAGTTCTCACCCTTATGGTTGTATAAGATTTATTAGGTAATCTAAGCTTGAAATTTCAAGGTATTTTTAATTTCATTTCTTAACATTTATGAGTTGAATTCTGCTTCTTTTATATATCATATTATTTTATTGATCCTTCTCACATCATGACTAGAGCAGTACAGGATTATTTCACCATTAGACTCTCAAATTATAAAAACTCTCTTTAGAGTAAGTCCTTTTATGGGGGATTGAATACTTTTATTTTTCAAATGGACATGATAGAATGCAAAAATAAGTGAATTTCTAATATGAAATGTTAATAAACAACAAAAGCTTACCAGAGAATTTCCCTCAACTGACCAACACCTGTTTCCAGATTGAAACAGTCTACCTAGTACTCAGCACAAGGAATGGGATGAGAAAATCAGTCTGCAAATTTGTGCAGTTTCACAATCACGGAATCTAGTATTCTCTTGGAATCCATGGGAGATTGGTTCTAAGACCTCACTTCATACAAAAATCCTCAGATGCTCAAGTCCGTTATATAAAATGGCATAGTATTTGCATGTAACTGATGAACATACTCTGGTATATATTAAATAATCTCTGGATTAATTATAATATGTAATACAATGTAACACTATGTAAATATATTAGTTTTATATGATATGCTTTTCTTTGTATTATTTTTATTGTGTTGTTTTAATTTATTTTTTAATTTTTAATTATTATGGATACATAATAGTTGTACGTATTTATGGGGCACATGTGATGTATTGATACAGACATACACTGTGTAATGATCAAATCAGATTAACTGAGGTATTCATCACCTCAAGAATTTATTATTTCTTTGTATTAGGAACATTCCAATTCCATTTTTTAAAGTTATTTTAAAATAACCCCCAAATTATTGTGAACTATAGCCAGTTGATTGTGCTACTAGATCTTATTCATTCTGTCTAACTATATTTCTCTATCCACTAACAATTCCTAAAGATTTCTTGCAAACATTAGTTTTCTGTTGGTAATGACTGAGTCATCTGTTTTGACAAATAACAGTTATATTCTAATTTCTGTCCAGAACAGTTTGTTACCAGTTGTTTTCTTTTTCTCAATGATTTTATTAATGTAATTATATTTACTCTCTCCAGCTTATTTTGGTCAAATCTTCAATGTTGGACATACAGGTACACTACTACAATTTAGTTTTTAAGGCTTTATTGAGGTATAATTGAAAAATAAAATTGAATATTTTAGGGGTACAGCATGATGATTTGGTATATGTATACATTGTGTAATGATTACTACAATCAAATTAATTAATACATCCATCACCACCCATAGTTACCATTTTGTGTGTGTGGTAAGGACACTTGAAACCTAATCTCTTATCAAATTTCAAGTGAACAATGCAATATTAACTAGAGTCACCATGCTATATGTTATATCCTCAGAACTTATTCATTTCATAGAGAAAGTTTGTACATTTTGACCAATAACTTTCCATTTCCTTCACTCTAACAACCCCTGGCAACTACTGTTCTACTCTCTGCTTCTATGAGTTCAACATTTTATAGCCCACATATAAGTAAGGTCATACAATATTTGTGTTTCTACATCTGGTTTATTTCACTAACCATAATGTCCTCCAGGTTCATCCACATTTTTGCAAATGTCAGGATTTCCTTTTTGTTCATGGCTGAATATTATCTCATTGCATATATACAAGTGTTACAATTTAAATAGGTAGAAAATTTATTCATTATGCAATGTTTATAGTGTCAATATTTTGTAGAATAAATAAATGAAATTAAAGACTCACAACCATAGGTATGATTAAGAATAAATACCACTTACCAGAAATGACAATAAAGTTTTTACCTCATATGTTATCTTCAATTCATGGCATATGGTTCTATAAATGTGTGTTTCTGATAAGAAAGCTGAGAGAGTGTCCTGGTACATAGTGAAGGTGGATTGTGATTGATTAGCAATTTCTGCTATAGAATACAGTAAGGACAGACATAATGCACAATTGTTCTCTGTGCTATATACTCTTCATTATAGTAGATCATAGGAAAATCTGCATCATTTGTTCTAAGGACAATTTGATTCATTTGGATGATTATAAGCAATGAACTCTTTTACACATCTTTGTGACATGCGCACTGTATGTTCACAGAGTAAGTGACTAAATAGATTTGTTCTTTTTAGTTACATGAATTGGACCATAAAATTGCATTTTGTTTTGGTTCATCCAAAGAATTGTTTCACTTGTTAGGATAAGATTAATTTTTAAACCATCAATATATATCATCAATAGAAATCAGAGATTGTGTGTTATTCTGGTCTTAAAAATAAATTTCACACCTTACGTCTCCCAAGACCCAGAAATATTTCCCAACAAGAAACTCCATATTTTATCTCTAAAAAATAAAATGTTGGCAGTAAGTATTAAGGAGGCTGACAACTCAGTTTCAACAGGGGAGAAAAAAGAATCAACTGTGTACATATCAAGAGAACAAGGCAAGAGAAGAAAAACAAAATCAAATAGTATTTCTACAAATTTAACTAGTATACCACTATGCCATCATATCTTATGTATTTTATGCCAGTGAAAAACAGCTTGTCCATCAGTAGAGCTTGTGATGTTTAGAATAATTGAAAAGAAATTCAAAAAGGTATCTCTAACTTGGAATCAAGTAAAGCTCCTCTTTCTTGTTTGCTTTTTATGTTAATAAAATATGCCTGTTTTGTAGAATAACCAAAGCTAGCTACACAGGTGATATATGAAATAAACAATTTTTGCCTAGTGCTCAAAGTGAACTGTAGTTATAGCTATGTAATTACAGAGACGTTATTTTCTTTCCTATCAACCACACTTGCAACTGAAATGGAAAAGCATAACAAAAGAGTAATACAGTTAGATAACAATACATTTTTAAAGAATGAAATACGTATACTTTAGCAATTACTGTTTCCCTTTAATAAAACTATGATTTCACATCTTTCTTATAATGCTCAAACTCCAATGAAGGATTTCATGAAAATTCAATATGTTGAAGAAATTTTTGTTAAAAGAAACAAGACACCATACTGGATTTGAAGTCAATATATTGTTGGAAAGATGGGTCAAAGGAGGAAGTACAAACATAATCTCTATTATGAACTTCTCTTTTATCTATGTCCTCCTGGCAAAACTATAACGTATACTGTGTTATGTGGTTGAATAGAGCTTGTAAATTTAATTTAAATGTCATTATTTACACAGAAACTTTGTTACAATTATCAAAACCCACAATTTCCCCAGTACCTCAATTTTGTGATACTCTACATATACCTTAATTTTGCAATATCTAACAAATAAAGTTTATGCATAGTAGGCATTTATATTCTTTAGGTATGAATAGCATTTGTATTTGCTTTAGGAATAATTTCTTTTCAATTCTAATCACATAATTCTGATAAAGCTGTGGTTAAAATCCTGGCCACTCTGGTCCAGGAATTCACAATAAGTGTGACCTAAGATGTGCCATTTTCATTCCTTTTCTTGACTTTATCATTTTAGAACCATATGGGTGTCAAATATAGGAAGATCTTAATTAAATTGGTATTTTATATATGAAGAAAATCTACATTTAGTAGTTAAGAATAAAGCTAAACAGAAATAAGCTGTAATGGAGGAGAGAGGAAAACAAAAGGAGAGAAGAGACATAGAAAGAGGCAGAGAGAGGGAGAGAGACCAAAAATGCTCTGGTTAGCTCTCCACTTAATTTTAACAGTCACTTCAGGTGACTAAGCACAAATCCCTCTGTTTTGCTTAATATTTTATAAATGGGTTTCTATCATTTATATCTTTAAAAGGTAGATAAGCAGAAACATAAGCTACTTAGAAAAATAGAATCAAAGACTGAAGAGTGTGTGATTAATACCTCGGTCTAACATTCGAAACTTTGTATTTAATTGTATTGAAAGTTATATATTTTTTTAATATTCCTATTATCTACTAAGGATAAGTTTATTAACTTTAATAAACTTCTTCTGATAATGAAATAAAAGTGAATTTTCAGAGTTTACATAATCTAGATTCAACGATTTACACCATTGATAATTTAAAAGTTTCTTTGCATCTGCTATACTAGCAATTGAGACAATGCAGAATATTCTAGGTAAACTCTAAATTATCAAGATTAAGTTAAAAATAACATAATTGTCTTTCAAGAAAATCTTCGTGGAGGAGGTTCTTAAATGAATTTATATGAGACGAAGAAGTAGTGTAGTGTCGAGGGACAGATTTGGACCAAAGGAAAAATGTGAACATGAGCCAACATAGTTCAGATGGGTATAGTTCAAGTGAAAGGCACACAATATGAAATAAATAGACTTAATATAGAACCAAAGGTTATTCTAAATTCTAAAGAAAGGAGTACATAGGGTGGGCATTCTAGAAAGAGTGGAAGCTTACTAAGGTAGCAAGGTGACAAAGCAGGCTGACATTTTGATGTCCCTTCATAATGTCGGAAGAGCCTGTGAGCTGTGTGAAGACAGAGGGAAGAAGGAGGACCCTGGTGACAGCTCAGTTACTCAGTTGTCAGGAAAAATGTGGCTCTGGCCACAGACTTGTAAACCGAACTCGGCAATATAACTGCAGCTATTGGTTGTTAAAGCAAAAGTACCAACTATCTATTGCTACTGGAGCACTCTCCTTGGGGAGTTACCAACAATCACGGTATGTGTCAAAATGTTGTGGCACAGTAATATGTTCCCTTATATTTACTCTCCTTTTCTGTAAAGTTAGCAGTTTCTTTGTTGGCTTGCATTAAAAAAGGTTCAAAAGTACCTCCTTAGTTAAATATATCCCTAGGTATTTTATTTTCTTTGTTGCTATTGTAAAGAGTATTGAGTCTTTGATTTGGTTCTCAGTTTGACTGTTGTATAGGAATGCTACTGATTTGTGTACATTGATTTTGTAACCTGAGACTTTACTGAATTTGTTTATCAATTTCAGAAGTTTCATGGCAGAATCTTTGGGGTTTTCTAGATATAAGATCATATCGTCAGCAAAGAGCAATAGTTTGACCTCTTCTGCCCCCAATTGGGTGTCCTTGATTTCCTTCTCTTGTATGATTGCTGTGGCTAGGACTAGTACAACCCTGTGGAAAGTAATATGGAGATACCTCAAAGAGCTACAAGTAGAACTATCATTTCATCCAGCAATCCCATTACTGGGCATCTACCCAAAGGGAAAAAAGACATTCTATAAAAAAGACATCTGCACTAGAATGTTTATAGTGGCACAGTTCATAATTACAAAGATGTGGAAACAACCCAAGTACCCATCAATACATGAGTGGATTAATAAAATGTGGTATATGTATACCATAGAGTTCTACTCAGCCACAAACAGTAATGGTGATATAGCACCTCTTGTATTATTCTGGATGGAGCTGGAACCCATTGTATTTAGTGAAGTATCACAAGAATGTAAAAACAATCAGTACATGTACTCACCATCAAATTGGTGTTAACTGATCAACACTTAAGTGCAAATATAGTAATAACATTCATTGAGTCTCGGACAGATGGTGGGGGGAGAAGGGGTGGGTATATATACACCTAATGGGTGTGGTGTGCACTGTCTGGTGGACAGATGTACTTGAAGCTCTGACTTAAGTGGGGCAAGGACAATATATGTAACCTAAACATTTGTATTCCATAATATGGTGAAATAAAAAAAATAAAAAAATAAAACTACAAATAGAAGTATTTCATAATCAATAATAAGCACTGATAATGGGCCCCATGAAGTCAAGAAAGATGGACTGCTTAATTATGGAGTCAACATGTAAGCAGGAAAATCACTTACGGTGTTATTGAAATAATGCATATAGCTTGAATGACAGTAATAGCAATGCTATTAATGAATAGTCAGGTACTGAACATATTTCGAAGACAGAGTGAAGAAGATTAGAAATATGATATTTTGCTTTGAAAAATGGAGTAAAAAGACACTCAAAATTAAAGAAGTATTTATAACATATAAAACAAAAGAATTTTCATCTAAATCTATAAAGAGTTCTAAATAACTTTAAAGTGACAAAACATAACCAAGGAAAAGAGAAACAGCAGGTATTACACAAGAGGAAACATATGAAAATATATTCAACTTCATTAATAACAACAGGAATGCATATTTAAAATTGATTGAAATAGATTTCCCATCACCCTACACAAGATTGGACTAGCCCTTCCTCCAGAAACAACTAATAAATCTGGATAAAATACATGAAATAGGTTTTCAGAAGTTTGATAACAGGCAGTCATGGCTGTCAGCCCTGAGGAAGGTGAAACAAAAGAAGTGCCATGCCTGTCTACCGAGAGCTGTTACCAGCCTTGGAGAAGGGAAGGGACGACCACAAAGTAGGGCAGAGTACTCTCACAGAGCTGAGAATAAAGAGCTTCAGAAATCTACACAGGAGTTCCCATGAGTTTTTGACTAAATTCTGAGCTGCATGTATACTGCTGAGCTATTTGAGTTCATTAAATTCAGGAGAACAAAATAAGGATAGCTAATTTCTCATCAAGAACATATACAAGCCAGAAGATATTGGCATGGCATCTTTAAAGTACTGGAGGAAAAATATCTGACATCCTAGAATTCTACATGAACACACACACACACGCACACACACACACACACACACACACACACCATAAAAAAGCTAATTATGAGTAATTCATGAACACTGGAAACAACTCTTTAATATCTAAGTAGGTTTATAAACTATGGTATATCCATATAATGAAATACCTCTCAGCAATAAAAAAGAGCACTCTACTGACACACACAATAGTTTGGACAAATCTAAAAGTCATTTTGTTATGTAAAATAAGCCAAGCAAACAAGAGAACATAGGCATTATTCCACTTATTGAGGATACCTAATAATCAGTTCCATTGATTATAGTTGCAGTTGTCCCACAATGAAGCAAAGGGACTTGGCCTCTGTACTTCCAAACCAACTAATCGCTTCTCTGGGTGTGAGCAGTCAGCAGTGGATGGGGTGGGCTTAGCAGAGGAGTGGTAGTGAGAGTGGATGAATAAATGGCTAAGTCCTGAAGGGGGATTCCTGGCAGTACACCATACCATCCACTAGAGTGTTTTTGTTTGTTTTTTTTTTAGTTTTTTGTTTGTTTGGGGTTTTTCAGGTTTGGTTTTGCTTTGTTTTGCTTTTGATTATATCATAGGTCCTTGGTTATTCCTTATATAACATTCTTTCATTGTTTCTATGTTCCTTGTATCTATCAACTATTTTCAAATTAAAAAAAATTATCTTAGCAGTTCAAATCAACATAATATAGTTCAGAGAAAATCAGTATTCACAAAAAGAAATATATACTATTCCCTGCTATGTGAACAGGCACAAATTAGGACCAGAAATACTAGGTTGGTGCAAAAGTAATTGTGGTTTCAGACTGTGAATTTTAAGTCATTATAACTAAGCTCGAACACATCTTTATTGATCAAAATAGGAACCATTACAATCGACACATTTTTGTGAACGAGAAGTAAGTTTGTTTATTCCTGTAGCATAAAAATCCATGCTTCAGGATTCGGTGAACTTTTGGAAAGCATTTTCTGCATCCTGCTGGTTGTGGAAGCGTTTTTCCTGCAAAAAGTTGTTGAGATGCTTGAAGAAGTGGTAGTTGGTGGCGAAATGTCAGGTGAATATGGCAGATGAAGCAAAACTTTATAGCCCAATGCATTCAATTTTTGAAGTGTTGGTTGTGCAACGTGCACTGTCGTGGAGAAGAATTGGGCCCTTTCCGTTGGCCAATGCCAGCTGCAGGTGTTGCAGTTTTTGGTGCATCTCATTGATTTGCTGAGCATACTTCTCAGACATAACGGTTTTGCTGGGATTCAGAAAACTGTAGTGGATGAGATCAGCAGCAGACCACCAAACAGTGACGATGACCTTTTTTGGTGCAAGTTTGGCTTTGGGAAGTGCTATGGAGCTTCTTCTCAGTCCAACCACTGAGCTTG